>NW_010729112.1:2713910-2728687 GCF_000365185.1 Nelumbo nucifera | reverse complement strand
CCTAAGGGCCAGAATACCGAGCTAACATGACCTCGGCACAACAGGACCCAGTCGCCTCTATGGCATGGGCAAACTCCGAGAGTGGGCCACGAGCCACTCCCCCAACCTAAAGGCTAAAACACCGAGCTAATGATAGGATCTCGATAGCATACAAGACTTAGTCGCCTCATCAGAATGAACTACGTACTTGCAACGCCCAAGGTGCAGGCGGTTCGGGCACGAACCTTGTAACGAATAGCCCGCCCTGGCATGCAACATGTTGAACCCGTTAAGGACAACTGATGTTAACTTAACTTGAGTGTAGACAGGTCGGGCATGTACCCTACCATGTCACTCACCTCGGTGTACACAAGGCTACCCCTACTAGGTGTCGGAATATAGTTCAGGACCATGATAGTTGAGGAACCCACACTCCGGGTAATCAGCCTAGTAGCCTAACAGTTCAGAGTAAGACAACCATTTCGGTAAGTAAAAGAAAATTGCACAAGCGTTTGGCAAAAAATGATCTTCATTACATAAATACGTTCAGTACAAAAGAAAGGGAAATCGACCTCGCAGGCCCAGAATACAAGGAATGCCTGACTACTTGGGAGGCTCATCGGACTTACTCGGGGTTTCTTCAGGGGTTTCCTCAGAAGAGTTAGTCAAATCGATGGCGTCAGCCTCCCCGTTGCCGCCATCATCTTCAGAGTCCGGGTCATCCGCGGCCTGGCGTGCCATGTCATCCGTGATGTTGAAAGAAGTGAAGGCACTTATATCTAGATYGGGGTAGGTATGCCTTATCCACCATCGTCCGAGCTTGAACCCCCTGCGGTAGGCCTTTGACATTACATTGTCGAACCTCGAAGACTTGACATAACCGATGACGGATTGAACCTTGGTCTGTTCCAGAGCGTCGTGAAAGATCTCCATCTTCTCCTCGATATCAGCCTTGAGAGACTCCACCTCGCTCTCTAAGGCCTCCTTGGTTTACTTGAGGACCTGCATCTCGAGCTGCGAAGCCTTTTGGGCCATTTTGAGGCTTTCCATCTCGAGCTTTAGGGCTTCTTGACCAATTCGGAGCCCGTTCACCTCAGCCTTCAGTCTGTCTCGTTCACGGGCCAGATCCTCCCTCTCTAGCGCCAAGGTGTCATTTAGGCTCCTCTGAGCGGTGACGGCACCCTCCAACAGATGGACCTTGTCCCATGCTGCCTTCAACTCGGCTTGAGCCACGCGAGACGACTCCTCGACATCCAAAGCGCGCCTCAGGTGTCTATCAGATTGTAGAGTCAAGGCGTGAACTGCAGTGTTCGCCTAACAGAAGGAGACTGGTTAGCACAAAAAAAAAGAGATAGAAGAAGAAAGAAGGAGGGGGGGATAGAGTGTTGGCCCACAGAACGTGAACTTACCACCATGATGTGGGTTGCAGTGCAGCCCCCGAGCTGACCTGGGGAGAGTTCAGCCCAACTCACGAGCTGACCTCGGGATCCAAGATGGACTCCCCCTCTCCGGTCCCCGAACTGGACGCCGTCGCATCTGCAACATGGTGAGCCGACTCTTTGGTGGCTTCAGTAGCCGCCCCGGCAGAGCTCGGAGCCTTAGTGGCAGCCCCGGCTGGCTCGTCCACCAACCCCTCTGCAACCTCAGGCTTTTGGGGTGGAAAATCATCCTCCATATCTATCACTGGAGGGGCATTGGTTAGCTCGGCCTCAGGGGCAGGAGCCCGGGAGTGATCGGGTTCAGGGGAGGGAGCCCTTGGTGACCCCACACGGGCCTTTTTGGCAGCCTTCTTGGCAGTCCACTTCTTCCTCCTCTTCATTTGGTTGAGGAGCCTGGTGGTTGTGATTCTCTCTTCCTCATCCATGGATCCTACAACAAAGTTGGCGTCAGTAAATCCAAAGACAACAAGCGGGTAAAAGCAAAAATGCCAAAAGACATAAATAAACCTACCCGGGCTCAAACCGGCCTGAACGAGCTTCTCTTCGGTGATGTATTCCTGATGATCGAGCTCAGCTCGAGCCCATGAATGGAAGGTCTCCCACGTCTACTGGTTGAGGGCGATGCTGGTAGCCTGAGTAGCCACCCTCCAACTGGTGAGGAAGGGCCACCCTGTGTTGGCTCGAACCACAAAGTAGTCCCGCTTCCAAGCCGGGACCTTGCTCAGGAACTTATGCAGCAACTTAAAGCCTGGACGAGGAGACAAGTAGTAGACCTGCCCGTGCTTGGGGGGAGCGCTAGAGGCGCTCTTTTTATCAGAAGTATGGAGCAGAGTATGTCCGCATCCAAGGAGAACTGCTTTTCGTGGCAGAGGGAAATGGTTCCCACCAACTTCCGAATAGAATTGGGGTGGAGCTGATCCAGCATGATACTGAAATGCCCCAACACCTCGGGAATAAGGGGGTGAAGAGGGAGGCGAAGCTCATCGATGAGCTGTTCTCTGAAGATCACAATCTCGTTCGGACCGTGCTCCTAAGGGAAATTGCCGGTAGGAATACTGTAGGAGTATTCAGAAGGGAGGTTGAACTGCTGGACGAGGTCTTGAAGCCTCTCCGGCGTCAGGGTAGAGGGACCAAACTGGTCCAGCACCCGACCTCGATGAGAGGTGGACGCCAACTTACCCGAGGCTGCCCGTGCCTCGCGGAAGGTCGAGCCGGGGAAGGGTCACCATGACCCGAGGTGCCCGCCTCGGGCTCATCCGAAAAGCTACTCCCACTAGACATAATGGAGAACAAGCTGAGAAAAGAAGTAAGGAGAAAGAAAGGAAGGACTCAGGGACTCACCGGAAATAGGAAAAAACGAGCTGAAAGACCCGAGCTGGAGACCTTAGACGCGAGTTCAAGGCGAAAAATACTTAGCAGCAAAGAGAATGCCGGTACCCCGCTATTTATAGATGCGGAGCCCGGTGACCAACGGTCAAGATTGGATCAATCCAACGGACCTCAAAGAAACTGGCTGCGGCACTCTCAATGCGAATTTAATTTAGCGCGTTTTTTGGCATCCGCGCAGCATAAAGTGCTTGACGTCCGCGTGTGAGTTGCACGAGATGTGGTTTTTTTCCCGTGAAGAACCGCATGTCCAGCCAATCCAGCCATTGAACCGTCTAACGTGATAGTGTGAGTAACCGAGCTAAATTCGCCTGGCGAACCATGAACTCCTCGCACTGGGGCCTCATCCCCAGCACGGGGAGTGGGGGGCAATTGATGGAGGACGATTTGGCCCAACCCCATGGACCAAGAACACGTGCACATGACCTGGCTTGGCGAACAGTCCAGCTTGGCAGAATGATCTCGACCCAACGGGAAGGAAGCGCCAAGTCCAAGACTGGCAACTCAGCGAGGACTAACACCTCGGTGAGACCGACTCTTGCCTAGCTCGGAGAGCCCGAGCTCCCCCAAAGGAACCCAAGCTTTCCCCCGCCTGAGAGGGGGCACTTCAGTGCTTCGAGGCAGGGACCGATCTACCCCAAAGCAGCCCGGTATGTGGTAGCTCGACAAGTTGCATGAAGGAGGGCAGGAGGATCTCCTGCCCAACTACCGTACCCGACAAATCTGGTGACAACAACCATGTCCCCCATCAGGCAGCGTCGTGCCTGCCACCCTTAGAGGGTGTCTTACGCCTGACAGGCATGTACCCTGCGGTGACGGCCCTGCGCGTGCCGCCTCAGCCCTGCCAGTAACAACTGCGATAGGTTGACAGTGGCGGTTATACCCGCCCTGTCAGAGGCCAAGGGGCCAAGGTCAACCGATTTCTGCTATAAGGAGTTCGGTATCAAGGAGAACAGGTATGATCTTGATTATCTTCATCCTTAACACTTGCGCTATCTACACTCTTAGCCTTCATCTTCTCATGGCTTCTCCTACTGAGTACTAACTTAATCATCGGAGTGTTCCCATCAGATAACTCCCCCGGGATTCTTCTTCTTCTCAGGTATCTTTCAAGTGCCACGTGAGTGCCTGTTAGGAGTGACCGGATCGCGCTACATCACACTTCTTTGACTAAATCCCATGTTTCAAGAGACAGATGTCAAATGTTCAAATGCCCTTACAATAAGTCAAAAAGCGAGTAAAGTCAAAAATAAAAAAAAAATGAATTTTTGAAGGAAAAAAGAGAAAGAAAAAAACTGGGGCAGCTAAGCTAAACATCTGTTTCGGATTTCATCCTAACCCCACTTCATTCTTCACCAACGAAAAATCTTCCTGGATCAAGAAAGATGTATGGCTCATGGCATCGAAAGACATGAAAAGCATTTCTCATCCAAAGGGAATAAAGAGAGAGAGAGAGAGAGAGAGAGAGAAGGAAAAGAAGAAGAACCAAAAAAGAAAGTGATAAGGGCCCCATTTGTCAATTCAAACATCTGAAACATATGTCAAAAGAATGTTTGAGCCTCCTATCTTTCGATTTTGAACCATGTCCTAAGCCACGTTTCATCCCATCTAATAAGACCTCCTCGATCTTTGAGAGATTAGCAAACTGACCTCGGACACACCTTTTTTCGCTAATAATAACAGGATCAAGTGTAGGCCCCCCAAGTAAAAAAAACAAAAGAAAGACTTGGAAACACTAAACCAGGGGCAAAAAGGGTAGAACAAAAAAAATACATTCCAAACTCGGGGCAAGCATATCAAAGCCCAAGAAGTTCAATTTAGTAAAATTGTGCAGATTCAATCTCTGTGTGAAGGGGTAACTATCTCTTGTTCGAACATTTTCCTGAAGTGAATTTCCAATTGGCATCTAACATTTCTAAGACACATCTCTAAAACCAACAACATTGCTGTCATCAAATCTCACACCACATTAAGTGTAAGCAGGCTCTTTTGAGTGTCATTGTTTTGTCGGAAGTAAGCCATCACCTTTTACCTAACCTTGTCAACCTCTTGTCTTCATCTTCCCAGCTAGCATCATACACATTATCCTCTTTTCTAGCCCAAATGTTTTAAAATGGAAAATTATCACAGAAAGAGAAGAAAATGCTCCTCACCATTTACCTTGCTTTTTAAAAATCATCCATCTTCTAGATAGTCATATCATTTCCTACACCATGGCATATAAATCAATGTTTGATCATCAAATCTGTTTTAAAGTCCCTCGTAGCACTAAAGTCCTTCGCGGCATCAAAGTCCCTTATGGCATTAAAGTCCTTCGTGGCATCAAAGTCCCCCACAGCATGAAAGTCCCTTGTGGAAAAAAAAGATCTTGCATCATCACATAGCATCCTGTTTCTTTTTCTTTTTTTTTTTTTGCATCTAAAGCATCCAAAAATTTGTTTTCAAATCATCCAAAAGTTTTCTAGAAAATCCAAAATCTTTCATCAAATCCAAAATTTTGGCATGCACCTAATCATAAATTCTTTACAAGTTGCTTTCATCCAAATCTAAAAGTCATTAAATCATCAAACTTTTTATCATCCAAAAATCATCGAAATTGAATACCCATCAAATATCATCAAAATTTCTCACTTGGTGTGATCCGCCCTTGGGCATAATTGAATACCCATCAAATATCATTGAAATTTCTCGCTTTGTGCGATCCACCCTCAGGCATAATCGAATACCCATCAAATATCATCAAAATTTTCTCGCTTTGTGCGATTTGCCTTTGGGCATAATCGAATACCCATCAAATATCATCGAAATTTCTCACTTTGTGCGATTTACCTTCGGGCCTAATCGAATACCCATCAAATATCATCAAAATCTCTCACTTTGTGCGATCCGCCTTCGGGCATAATCGAATACCCATCAAATATCATCGAAATTTCTTGATTTGTGCGATCCGCTTTCGGGCATAATCGAATACCCATCGAATATCATTGAAATCTCTCACTTTATGCAATCCATGTTTGGGCATAATCAAATATCCATAAAAAATCATCAAAATTTCTCGCTTTGTGCACTTCGCCTTCATGTATAATCAAATACCCATCAAAATTCATCCAAATCTCTTTGGCATAATCTCTTACCATCAAAATTTATCACCTTGTGTGGCTTGCCTTCGTGTAAAATCTTGGAGTCAATCAAAAGCAGTCACTTGGCCTAATCCAAAAAAAAAAAAAAAATCTCATGTGAGGATACCTCTGGACAAATCACTCAAAGAAGAAAAAAAACTTTTTGTTTAATCACTCCTAAAATCAACTATAGAGCTCAAAATCCTTTTACCCCCGATGTGTGGCAGTATGTCTAGGAGCACAGAAAGCTTGATAAGTTATGACCAAACCACCTCATCCTCGAACCACCTTTTATGAAATCCAGACTGTTGCTGGAGGCATTGGACTTACTTTAACATCATACTCTTTGCACCACACAATTTTCGTCACCTGAATTATCGAAGTTTTAATGTGCAAGTAACTCCTATTTGAAGGGATCTTATTACCTCTACAAATGACATCACACGCTATTGTAATCATAGGACCTTTATTAAGTTTTCAAAATGATTTACTAAATGATTTCAACATCAAACATCAAAAATCAAAACCCGCAAAAAAAATCAAAATCCATATTAAACTTTCATCAAACATTTTCAAAAATCAAAACCTATAAAAACTCAAAATAAAATAACTAATTTCAAAAATCAAAACCTATAAAAAACCCAAAACAAAAATCAAAATCCATCTAATATGTTCAAAATCAAAACCTGTAAAAACCCAAAACAAAAATCAAAATCCATTCCAAAACCAAAATCAAAATACATGAAAAAAACAAACAAAAATCAAAATCCTTTCAAAAATCAAAACCTGTAAAAACCCAAAACAAAATCCAAATTAAATTTCCATCAAATTTTTTAAAAAAATCAAAACAAACTCAAGAAAAAAAGGAAAATCAAAACCCATAAACTGAATTCAAAAATCAAAACCTGTAAAAACTCAAGTAAAAAAAATCAAAATCCATATTAAGTTGGTAAATTTGCATCAAATGTTTTAAATCCATAAATCAAACAACTAATTCAAATCAAGAGTCAAAATCCATCAAATATTCAAATCAAATTTTGAAAACCAAAACCCATAAAAATTCAAATCAAAGGTTAAAAAACCATCAAATATGCAAATCAAATATCTAATCAAAAGCCAAAATCCGTCAAAGGCAAAAAAACCATCAAATATTCAAGTCAAATAGCCAATCAAAACCAAAATTCATCAAATATTCAAATCAAATTCAAAAATCAAAACCCATAAATATCCAAGTCAAACGTAAGAAACCATCAAATATTCTAAATCAAAAGCATGTGAGACTGTAGCTTGAAGTGCCACTAGAAGCGCTTGTATTTCGGCATTGCAACTGCTGAGGGCCCATAATGGTTTTATGTAATGAGAAGATTGGTGCCGATGCGTTTGAGGATGAACCCTCATCCTGCATGACCTATACCTGAATCAAACAAGCTGTCAATATACAAGGTAGGAGTGGCATGGTGAGGAGGGATGTGTGCGTGTTGTTGGGCACGCGGTAGAGAGTTCATTTCTGGGTAGAGAATTGAAGGGCAACTAATCTTGGATCTGGCAAGAGGTTCTCAAAGAGAAGTTTATTGCGTGCTTTCTAGATGAAGTAGATGAATAGAGCAAATTTGCTCAGACAGACTTGAGCTTGCGACTTACAAAAGTGAGTGCATATAGTTTTGTAGCACTTTGTAATAGTGATGTGCACGGGTTGGTGATGATGCGCAATCCAGCCGGTCTTAGCTATCAGTGTCTTGCCTCTGAACCGAGTAGCAGAGAACCTGAAATGGAGGAGATGAGGAAGCTCCGGGGAGAACCCGGTGTAAAGGCTCTGAAGCTTAAGTTAGAATCCTTCAAAGGCAAGATAAACCAGATAGCGCAAAGTTTGCATACCTCCTCTTTGGGGGTGGAGAGCCTTTTATAACCACCTCGCGCACTCACTCCTAGACTTCTGTCAGGTCGGGAATGAGTGTTTCTGTGCTTCTGCCAGTTCGGGTGTCATCGCCTCTGTTGGGGCAGAACCGTCACTGCTCCTTTTGTTGGAGCCGTCTCTGTAACTAGAGGCAGTGGTGACAGGTGACGGTGGCAGGTGGCCGTTTGAAATGCGGCCGTCAAGCGTCAGATCCCAAGTCAGTCAGGTGTGCCGCCCCTGGATACGGACTCCTTCGGTGTCAGGTACGGCGCGGTTCGTCTAGTTCAATGCTCCAGAAGCGAAGTGCCTGGAGCAGTGCGTGAGGCGAAATCTTGAGTTCGGATAAGGGGGGCCCCAAACTGTCATAAGACGGGCCAGTTCGGGTCTCTACTTTGTGTGACTCGGGGTCAAAGAGAGAGTTCGGGCCCCTCGTAGGGAGTTCGACCACTAAGTAGGGAGTTCGGGCACCCTGCAGGGAGTTCGATCACTAAGTAGGGAGTTCGGGCTCCTCGCAGGGAGTTCGACCACTAAGTAGGGAGTTCGGGCACCCTGCAGGGAGTTCGATCACTAAGTAGGGAGTTCGGGCACCTTGCAGGGAGCTCGACCACTAAGTAGGGAGTTCGGGCACCTTGCAGGGAGTTCGACCACTAAGTAGGGAGTCTGGGCACCTTGCAGGGAGTTCGACCACTAAGTAGGGAGTTCAGGCCCCTTGCTAGGGAGTTCGGACCTGCTGGTCCCTTCCTTTTGGCATTTGTACCCTCGGTACGCTGTTTTAAGTGCCGAGCTACTTGCCCTTTTTAGCCACGTGCCGTGATTTGCGAGGTCGGGCCAAATCTTCCTTCATCAGTTGGGGTTGTAGAAATAGTGGGTTTAAACCAATTTACGCTTCACACCATATATCTCTTGAAAAAGAGCATTGGAAAAATAGGTGGAAGGCTGACTCCTTGTCGAGATTGCAGAGATCATAGAGCTGTTTTGAAGAGTTCAACCATTTTGAACACTTATCCTTGGTAAGTAGGCCATCCCATAGTACCTTGCATAGTAAAATTTGATAATGGAAAGGCACTTGGAGTTTCCAAACCAACTTCCAGTTGAAATGAGGATTGAAGCTAGAGCTTTCTAATTGGGAGAAGAAGTGATATGTTGATTTAACAGTATAGATGCCTGAAGCATTGTTTTTGAGCAGGTTTGTTTGTTGGTTGAGCTAGGGTGTGATAGATAGTAAATGATTGATGGTGGTCTCATCAAACAACCATTGTAGTTTATGAAGGTTCCAAGTATAGTTTGGGTTCAGTAAGTCTGATACTTTGGTGTCGGCATGTATACTGTGCATGGGGGTGATTGTATGAGGAATATGACTTGGTAGGGTAGGGACCCTTGGGTCACTTATTGCTAAAATAAGAGAACCATCCTTAACAGACCAAAGAAGGTTTGTTTTTAGAGAAGAAGATAATTTATGGGCTTGCTTCCAACAGTGAGAACTTTGACTATTCTTTGCTTCAAAGAAAGTGGTAGGAGAGAAGTATTTCTCTTTGATTAGCTTGCTCCAAAGGTCTTGATTGTCAGTAATAAGCCACCAGATTTGTTTACCAAACATGGCTTGACTCATAGATCCACTTGATCTAAATCCTAGACCATCGAGGGGCTTGAGGCGGTAGAATTTGTTCTAAGAAATTGTGTGTTTGGTTGGGTGGTTTGGGTGTCTCCACAAAAATGATCGATCTAGCTTGAGAGAAAAGTTTTGTGCCCCAAGAGTTCACCCATTTGGCTACATGATCGATGATCTCTTTGTGTGAGGCTTGAAGGTGGGTGTTGGTTCCAATTTTAATTCCTAAATATTTTGAACCCAAGAGAGGCTTATTGACCTTGAGAATCTGTTAGAGAAATTTTTTATGATGGTAGAGAACATTACCACAAAAAAATATACTTGACTTCCCATAATTGATTTGTTGTGCTTACATGGCTTCAAAAGCCTTAAGGATATTGACAAGGGCTTTGATTTGATCTATTTCAGCTTTACAGAAGAGGGTACAATCATATACAAAGAGTAGATGAGTAACAAGAGAACCATTTCGACAAAGTTGTACACCTTTAATTTGCCCTGATACTAAAGCTTGATAAAGAGATATGGAGAAATGAGGCCTCCTTGTCTTAAACCTCTTTTCAAATGAAAGTGCTCATCGGCTTCCCCTACAACCTCCTTGTCTTGTTTAAGAGCAATATAACCTTTGCCTTTTTTTCTAGTTCCTCATTGTGTGATAAATTTCATTAACAGGGAGGATATTATCTATTTGTCTACCCTTGAGAAAACCCGATTGGGAGGAAGAGATTAGCTCTTGTAGAATAGATTGGAGTCGAAGCACCATCCATTTTGTTATGGTTTTGTAGAGTATATTGCACAGGCTGATGGGTCAATAACTTGTGTCCACAGGTTTATTGTTTTTTGGAACACATACCAAGTTTGTGTTGTCAATTTCTTTTGGGAGGCATTATGTGTCGAAGAATCTTATGACCATAGAGAAGATGTCATACCCTATCAAATTCCAACAATGTTGTGAACCCATCCAGACTCAAGGATTTGTTGGAGTGCATTTGTTTGATCACTATGGATAGTTCTTCTGAAGTAGGGGGCAGGAGAAGCTGGAGAGCCTTGGATGTGTTGGTTCTTATTCCAAACTTGGAGTGATGATTTACAAAGCTTCATCTTGCTGGTAATTTGATAAGCTGGAGAGCCTTGGATGTGTTGGCCCCAACTTTTGGTGACAAATTGGTTACATTGAGGAAAGTTGGCCCAAAAATGGAGAAAGTGAAAATGTGGTCGACGTGATGGTGGTTCAAGGATAGTGGATAGAGTGATAGGTCCATGATCTAGGTGAAGTCAAGGTCAGTAAGATATGAAGTATTAATGAAACTTTGTATAGACTTTGAAAGGACTGGTCTGTAGTGTTAGAAAGACTTGTGATCATCGTGGTGATATATATACCATTAATATCACTTAAGAGGATCCACGGTAGACTAGTGTTAGCCTGCAGTTGTGTTACAAATGTTTGCGGAGGTGACGAACTGGATGGCCATATAAAAGTAGGAGCTGCAGGTTTGTTCTGGAAGGAGGTTACGGATTTCTAGATGGATTATATGGTATTATGGGAGAGAAGGATTTGGGTGTCAATGGAGCCTACCTAACAGTAGAGCAGGCCCCCTGATTGTCCGAAGGACTCATGGAATGCATATTGAACAAAGCCCAAGTTTTTTGCTAGCAAAGAACTTTTGGATGACGAGAGCTTGGTTTTTTATAAAAATAGAATATCCAACTTTTCATTTATATATAGTTTTCTTAGTTCCTGTCATTAGCTCCTCAAATGTTCCAAGGAGAGGATTTTCATGATGGAGAGCAAGGGGAGTAGCAAAACTGAATAGAGTAATAATATGAACCAATAATTGAATAACCTGTAAATGAGATGGAGTTAATTAAGTTAAGATATACTTGAGTCGATGAAGAGAGATTGCGAGCACTTGAAAACAACAGTTTGTAGTCATCCATTAGGAGTTCATGGGTGGGGGTGGAACCATGTCAGCTATAATGGGAGTGAGGGTGGCATATGGGTCTGAGACATAAGAGGGAGTGGTCACAGTGGTTTTTGTTAATAGGCACTTGTCCTGTAAAAAAATCTGTCACTTGTCCATTACAAACCACTAGCAATGTCGCTTTTTCCCGCCTGTTTAGTGGGCTGTTAATTCTGGTTTTGGATCTAGGGGCATTTTGGGGAAGGGGGTACTCGACAGGATCAGCTTGCATGGGCTTTGGCGAGTTGTCTGAGACAACCGCAAGAAGGTTGCATGAAGGATCAATGCATCGTCTTTTCTGGCTGCCTGAACCAACCTCGGAATCGCCATCCAATCCATATTGATTGTGGCGGACTTTGCATGAGTCATGATTTGATCTGGCTGGAAGGTTAAATGGTTTCTTGGGACGAAATTTCGCACGTAGCCATTCGCCTAGATGATTAATGGTTTTGCCTTCCCTGGTAGAAAATGAACCGATCAGTATATGGTGATCACTTGAGATCGATGATGATTTTTTTACGCACATATAAGCCTCGAGTCAGTTTCTAATAGCTTGGTTGGGGATGACTGTACCAGTGTCTCTTGCATGGAAGCAAATTCGATCATCTTCGACCGTGCCTCTAGGTATCATATGTATTTGTAGGTAGGAGTTTCGCCATTCTTCAAGAAGAATCCAATTGGAGCATAGAATCATGGGCCCCCATCTAGGCTGAGGCAGTCATTGTAGTCTGCAAAAGACTACTCTAAACTGCCTCGTTCAAGAAAACAGACAGACACAGGTGCTACGGTCTTCCACAAGGTTCTGACATGGTGGGCCAAGACTTCTTCAGTAATATGTTGACGTGGGAAAATGTGTCCTTTTTTATTTGGTTTAAAGGAAAAGGTAGAGAAAGGAAGGGAAAGGCAGAGAAACCTATACAAGATATGTACATGTTTTCCTTCCTCTCTTTTCCTTTCCCTACCTTTTCCTTCAAACTAAACATAGCCTTAAGGTAAGTCCGAACCAAAAATACTGCAAACAAAGCATACTGCAAAATCTTTGAACCAAGAATAGAATTTTCCACAGTGATTCATCTAACAGTTGGTTCTTAAGAAAACTTTTCTAGTTTTTTATTTCTAATAAATTTGGAAAAAACAATAAAAATGAAAAGGGTAAAATTGTCCATTTTCAAAAATAATGAGACCGTGGTTTGTGTTACATGGGTGATCATGGCCAGGCTTTGCACCTGTGATAAGGATTATAGCCCACGCGAAGCCCGGACCCCAGGATTAAAATATAAGCCTGGGCTTGGATCTATATGGGCCTAGGCCGGGCCAGGCCATTGACATCAAATGATGAAAATTAATAATTTAAAATTTTTTATATGTTATAGTCTGGGATTGTACGAGACATGAAAAAGAAAATGTTATATGGTCTGGGCTAGACCAATCTTGGCTTGGATTGGTTGTGGGCCTATGCCACCCTTATACACTCTGGTCAATGAATATAACTATAAAAGGAACGTGGTGTTTCGTCCTTTCTCATGGGGTATCCCTGATCAGTTGAACAGAATATAAGAGGTACAGGACTCAGAACTGGAGTACTAAGCATCTAAGGGAACTATCGTTGAATCTGCTGAGGAATTTTGAATCTATGTATATAAAGCATATTAGTAGAAATGCTAATTCTGCTGTCCATGAACTAGGATACAATTCTTGTAAGCATAATAGACTAATAAATATGATGGGCAGCAGTTTGGATGTATGTAATGCTGTTTACTTAGGTGATGTTTGGCATCAATGATGATTTCTTGAAAATCACTGCTACATCAGCATTAGATGATTCAGTGTTGAAATTTCCATTTGATTGGCTGATTTTGGCGATTTTCGGAAATTTTTCAAGAATCACATTTTTTTGGTGATTTCCTGATTTCTAGCTAATTCCAATTTTTTGAGGATGGCATGACATACAGTGGGGCATTGAATGATAAATCTAATACAAAAATTATCAGCCCTTGAGAATCAGTACCAAATATACTCAAAGCTTATTCTAGAAATCACTGATTCTAGAATCATCCCTTACATGGCACCAATGATACCAAACAACAATTTTTGGGGATTTTTCAAAAATCACCGATTCCAGAAATCACCAATTTTTAGATAACCAGTAAGGATGAATCATCATCAATGCCAAACATCACCTTAATTTTCAATGAAGTTTATGATTTTCTTTTGACACAAAAAAAAGGAAAAAAAACTTTCCTTTCTTTTCGTGGATTCATAACGAATCTCGGCTATACAAACGGCCACCTATCCTACATCAAGATGATCAAATGTCCTGTCTTAGGATCCACAATTAATTAGTGGTCAAAAGGCTTCAACTTAGTTTTTGTTTAACAAAGCTCATGCATTGCATAGGCCCCCACTAGATTAATAGATAGGTCAATTTAAATGACATAGCTTAATTAGCTAATTTATATTGAAGTGAAAAAACATTTAGATTAATTATATGCCTACTTGTGATTATGTTAATTTATATATTGATTTAGTTTATATTAATAGTTATTTGAGATAAAAAAACTTTGATATTAATAAACACTTGCACTATTTTGTTAGTAAATATATTATCCTAGATTAATTATTAGTAAATATATAGATTCCATTTCTATTATTAGTTAATTATCTACTATTCAACCATTTTAATTTATTAGGTAAAATATTTTTTTGGGGCAATGATTTGTTGTTTGCTAAGTTTGGAAGGAGCACAAATGCAAATATATAGAGTGCAAAACCTTATATTTTGTATGTATTTATTCTATACATATTTGCATTTGTATTCTTTCCATACTGGAGCCTTAGTGTTTACATTTCATTTTAATCCCTTTGGACATCCCTGCATCGCAATGGGCCCTACTAGTAGAGTATTGAAAATAATGGTAGACCATGACAAAAGTGTTATTATCAAAATATTAATGATATGAATGGACTATAATTACAATTCTTTTCCATATTCATTTAGATTAAAGGGTATGTTTTGCTTTTATTGAAGGAGATAAAGTCAATAGAAATCTCAAACATGGGTAGCGTAATAATTAGGATTTAAATTATATGTAATTTCAATAGATTAGTAATTAAGCACATGCGTTGTATGTGAGAATTTTTTTTCATATTAATTACTTGAATTTTAGATATATCATAATTAAGATAAAAAACGAAAATTAACAAAAGTAACAATATGATTAAAAATAAACTCAAATGCTTGTAGTAATGTGCACATGCATTGCATATGGAAATTTTAAATTACAATAACAATTTTTATTACTATTGTTATTACTATTACTATTACTATTACTATTACTATTACTATTACTATTACTATTACTATTACTATTACTATTACTATTACTATTACTATTA
>NW_010729112.1:2688690-2704074 GCF_000365185.1 Nelumbo nucifera | reverse complement strand
AAAAAAAAAAAAAAATCTCATGTGAGGATACCTCTGGACAAATCACTCAAAGAAGAAAAAAAACTTTTTGTTTAATCACTCCTAAAATCAACTATAGAGCTCAAAATCCTTTTACCCCCGATGTGTGGCAGTATGTCTAGGAGCACAGAAAGCTTGATAAGTTATGACCAAACCACCTCATCCTCGAACCACCTTTTATGAAATCCAGACTGTTGCTGGAGGCATTGGACTTACTTTAACATCATACTCTTTGCACCACACAATTTTCGTCACCTGAATTATCGAAGTTTTAATGTGCAAGTAACTCCTATTTGAAGGGATCTTATTACCTCTACAAATGACATCACACGCTATTGTAATCATAGGACCTTTATTAAGTTTTCAAAATGATTTACTAAATGATTTCAACATCAAACATCAAAAATCAAAACCCGCAAAAAAAATCAAAATCCATATTAAACTTTCATCAAACATTTTCAAAAATCAAAACCTATAAAAACTCAAAATAAAATAACTAATTTCAAAAATCAAAACCTATAAAAAACCCAAAACAAAAATCAAAATCCATCTAATATGTTCAAAATCAAAACCTGTAAAAACCCAAAACAAAAATCAAAATCCATTCCAAAACCAAAATCAAAATACATGAAAAAAACAAACAAAAATCAAAATCCTTTCAAAAATCAAAACCTGTAAAAACCCAAAACAAAATCCAAATTAAATTTCCATCAAATTTTTTAAAAAAATCAAAACAAACTCAAGAAAAAAAGGAAAATCAAAACCCATAAACTGAATTCAAAAATCAAAACCTGTAAAAACTCAAGTAAAAAAAATCAAAATCCATATTAAGTTGGTAAATTTGCATCAAATGTTTTAAATCCATAAATCAAACAACTAATTCAAATCAAGAGTCAAAATCCATCAAATATTCAAATCAAATTTTGAAAACCAAAACCCATAAAAATTCAAATCAAAGGTTAAAAAACCATCAAATATGCAAATCAAATATCTAATCAAAAGCCAAAATCCGTCAAAGGCAAAAAAACCATCAAATATTCAAGTCAAATAGCCAATCAAAACCAAAATTCATCAAATATTCAAATCAAATTCAAAAATCAAAACCCATAAATATCCAAGTCAAACGTAAGAAACCATCAAATATTCTAAATCAAAAGCATGTGAGACTGTAGCTTGAAGTGCCACTAGAAGCGCTTGTATTTCGGCATTGCAACTGCTGAGGGCCCATAATGGTTTTATGTAATGAGAAGATTGGTGCCGATGCGTTTGAGGATGAACCCTCATCCTGCATGACCTATACCTGAATCAAACAAGCTGTCAATATACAAGGTAGGAGTGGCATGGTGAGGAGGGATGTGTGCGTGTTGTTGGGCACGCGGTAGAGAGTTCATTTCTGGGTAGAGAATTGAAGGGCAACTAATCTTGGATCTGGCAAGAGGTTCTCAAAGAGAAGTTTATTGCGTGCTTTCTAGATGAAGTAGATGAATAGAGCAAATTTGCTCAGACAGACTTGAGCTTGCGACTTACAAAAGTGAGTGCATATAGTTTTGTAGCACTTTGTAATAGTGATGTGCACGGGTTGGTGATGATGCGCAATCCAGCCGGTCTTAGCTATCAGTGTCTTGCCTCTGAACCGAGTAGCAGAGAACCTGAAATGGAGGAGATGAGGAAGCTCCGGGGAGAACCCGGTGTAAAGGCTCTGAAGCTTAAGTTAGAATCCTTCAAAGGCAAGATAAACCAGATAGCGCAAAGTTTGCATACCTCCTCTTTGGGGGTGGAGAGCCTTTTATAACCACCTCGCGCACTCACTCCTAGACTTCTGTCAGGTCGGGAATGAGTGTTTCTGTGCTTCTGCCAGTTCGGGTGTCATCGCCTCTGTTGGGGCAGAACCGTCACTGCTCCTTTTGTTGGAGCCGTCTCTGTAACTAGAGGCAGTGGTGACAGGTGACGGTGGCAGGTGGCCGTTTGAAATGCGGCCGTCAAGCGTCAGATCCCAAGTCAGTCAGGTGTGCCGCCCCTGGATACGGACTCCTTCGGTGTCAGGTACGGCGCGGTTCGTCTAGTTCAATGCTCCAGAAGCGAAGTGCCTGGAGCAGTGCGTGAGGCGAAATCTTGAGTTCGGATAAGGGGGGCCCCAAACTGTCATAAGACGGGCCAGTTCGGGTCTCTACTTTGTGTGACTCGGGGTCAAAGAGAGAGTTCGGGCCCCTCGTAGGGAGTTCGACCACTAAGTAGGGAGTTCGGGCACCCTGCAGGGAGTTCGATCACTAAGTAGGGAGTTCGGGCTCCTCGCAGGGAGTTCGACCACTAAGTAGGGAGTTCGGGCACCCTGCAGGGAGTTCGATCACTAAGTAGGGAGTTCGGGCACCTTGCAGGGAGCTCGACCACTAAGTAGGGAGTTCGGGCACCTTGCAGGGAGTTCGACCACTAAGTAGGGAGTCTGGGCACCTTGCAGGGAGTTCGACCACTAAGTAGGGAGTTCAGGCCCCTTGCTAGGGAGTTCGGACCTGCTGGTCCCTTCCTTTTGGCATTTGTACCCTCGGTACGCTGTTTTAAGTGCCGAGCTACTTGCCCTTTTTAGCCACGTGCCGTGATTTGCGAGGTCGGGCCAAATCTTCCTTCATCAGTTGGGGTTGTAGAAATAGTGGGTTTAAACCAATTTACGCTTCACACCATATATCTCTTGAAAAAGAGCATTGGAAAAATAGGTGGAAGGCTGACTCCTTGTCGAGATTGCAGAGATCATAGAGCTGTTTTGAAGAGTTCAACCATTTTGAACACTTATCCTTGGTAAGTAGGCCATCCCATAGTACCTTGCATAGTAAAATTTGATAATGGAAAGGCACTTGGAGTTTCCAAACCAACTTCCAGTTGAAATGAGGATTGAAGCTAGAGCTTTCTAATTGGGAGAAGAAGTGATATGTTGATTTAACAGTATAGATGCCTGAAGCATTGTTTTTGAGCAGGTTTGTTTGTTGGTTGAGCTAGGGTGTGATAGATAGTAAATGATTGATGGTGGTCTCATCAAACAACCATTGTAGTTTATGAAGGTTCCAAGTATAGTTTGGGTTCAGTAAGTCTGATACTTTGGTGTCGGCATGTATACTGTGCATGGGGGTGATTGTATGAGGAATATGACTTGGTAGGGTAGGGACCCTTGGGTCACTTATTGCTAAAATAAGAGAACCATCCTTAACAGACCAAAGAAGGTTTGTTTTTAGAGAAGAAGATAATTTATGGGCTTGCTTCCAACAGTGAGAACTTTGACTATTCTTTGCTTCAAAGAAAGTGGTAGGAGAGAAGTATTTCTCTTTGATTAGCTTGCTCCAAAGGTCTTGATTGTCAGTAATAAGCCACCAGATTTGTTTACCAAACATGGCTTGACTCATAGATCCACTTGATCTAAATCCTAGACCATCGAGGGGCTTGAGGCGGTAGAATTTGTTCTAAGAAATTGTGTGTTTGGTTGGGTGGTTTGGGTGTCTCCACAAAAATGATCGATCTAGCTTGAGAGAAAAGTTTTGTGCCCCAAGAGTTCACCCATTTGGCTACATGATCGATGATCTCTTTGTGTGAGGCTTGAAGGTGGGTGTTGGTTCCAATTTTAATTCCTAAATATTTTGAACCCAAGAGAGGCTTATTGACCTTGAGAATCTGTTAGAGAAATTTTTTATGATGGTAGAGAACATTACCACAAAAAAATATACTTGACTTCCCATAATTGATTTGTTGTGCTTACATGGCTTCAAAAGCCTTAAGGATATTGACAAGGGCTTTGATTTGATCTATTTCAGCTTTACAGAAGAGGGTACAATCATATACAAAGAGTAGATGAGTAACAAGAGAACCATTTCGACAAAGTTGTACACCTTTAATTTGCCCTGATACTAAAGCTTGATAAAGAGATATGGAGAAATGAGGCCTCCTTGTCTTAAACCTCTTTTCAAATGAAAGTGCTCATCGGCTTCCCCTACAACCTCCTTGTCTTGTTTAAGAGCAATATAACCTTTGCCTTTTTTTCTAGTTCCTCATTGTGTGATAAATTTCATTAACAGGGAGGATATTATCTATTTGTCTACCCTTGAGAAAACCCGATTGGGAGGAAGAGATTAGCTCTTGTAGAATAGATTGGAGTCGAAGCACCATCCATTTTGTTATGGTTTTGTAGAGTATATTGCACAGGCTGATGGGTCAATAACTTGTGTCCACAGGTTTATTGTTTTTTGGAACACATACCAAGTTTGTGTTGTCAATTTCTTTTGGGAGGCATTATGTGTCGAAGAATCTTATGACCATAGAGAAGATGTCATACCCTATCAAATTCCAACAATGTTGTGAACCCATCCAGACTCAAGGATTTGTTGGAGTGCATTTGTTTGATCACTATGGATAGTTCTTCTGAAGTAGGGGGCAGGAGAAGCTGGAGAGCCTTGGATGTGTTGGTTCTTATTCCAAACTTGGAGTGATGATTTACAAAGCTTCATCTTGCTGGTAATTTGATAAGCTGGAGAGCCTTGGATGTGTTGGCCCCAACTTTTGGTGACAAATTGGTTACATTGAGGAAAGTTGGCCCAAAAATGGAGAAAGTGAAAATGTGGTCGACGTGATGGTGGTTCAAGGATAGTGGATAGAGTGATAGGTCCATGATCTAGGTGAAGTCAAGGTCAGTAAGATATGAAGTATTAATGAAACTTTGTATAGACTTTGAAAGGACTGGTCTGTAGTGTTAGAAAGACTTGTGATCATCGTGGTGATATATATACCATTAATATCACTTAAGAGGATCCACGGTAGACTAGTGTTAGCCTGCAGTTGTGTTACAAATGTTTGCGGAGGTGACGAACTGGATGGCCATATAAAAGTAGGAGCTGCAGGTTTGTTCTGGAAGGAGGTTACGGATTTCTAGATGGATTATATGGTATTATGGGAGAGAAGGATTTGGGTGTCAATGGAGCCTACCTAACAGTAGAGCAGGCCCCCTGATTGTCCGAAGGACTCATGGAATGCATATTGAACAAAGCCCAAGTTTTTTGCTAGCAAAGAACTTTTGGATGACGAGAGCTTGGTTTTTTATAAAAATAGAATATCCAACTTTTCATTTATATATAGTTTTCTTAGTTCCTGTCATTAGCTCCTCAAATGTTCCAAGGAGAGGATTTTCATGATGGAGAGCAAGGGGAGTAGCAAAACTGAATAGAGTAATAATATGAACCAATAATTGAATAACCTGTAAATGAGATGGAGTTAATTAAGTTAAGATATACTTGAGTCGATGAAGAGAGATTGCGAGCACTTGAAAACAACAGTTTGTAGTCATCCATTAGGAGTTCATGGGTGGGGGTGGAACCATGTCAGCTATAATGGGAGTGAGGGTGGCATATGGGTCTGAGACATAAGAGGGAGTGGTCACAGTGGTTTTTGTTAATAGGCACTTGTCCTGTAAAAAAATCTGTCACTTGT
Organism: Nelumbo nucifera; assembly: GCF_000365185.1. The sequence goes on along the minus strand of NW_010729112.1, from coordinate 2,698,596 downwards.
CCATTACAAACCACTAGCAATGTCGCTTTTTCCCGCCTGTTTAGTGGGCTGTTAATTCTGGTTTTGGATCTAGGGGCATTTTGGGGAAGGGGGTACTCGACAGGATCAGCTTGCATGGGCTTTGGCGAGTTGTCTGAGACAACCGCAAGAAGGTTGCATGAAGGATCAATGCATCGTCTTTTCTGGCTGCCTGAACCAACCTCGGAATCGCCATCCAATCCATATTGATTGTGGCGGACTTTGCATGAGTCATGATTTGATCTGGCTGGAAGGTTAAATGGTTTCTTGGGACGAAATTTCGCACGTAGCCATTCGCCTAGATGATTAATGGTTTTGCCTTCCCTGGTAGAAAATGAACCGATCAGTATATGGTGATCACTTGAGATCGATGATGATTTTTTTACGCACATATAAGCCTCGAGTCAGTTTCTAATAGCTTGGTTGGGGATGACTGTACCAGTGTCTCTTGCATGGAAGCAAATTCGATCATCTTCGACCGTGCCTCTAGGTATCATATGTATTTGTAGGTAGGAGTTTCGCCATTCTTCAAGAAGAATCCAATTGGAGCATAGAATCATGGGCCCCCATCTAGGCTGAGGCAGTCATTGTAGTCTGCAAAAGACTACTCTAAACTGCCTCGTTCAAGAAAACAGACAGACACAGGTGCTACGGTCTTCCACAAGGTTCTGACATGGTGGGCCAAGACTTCTTCAGTAATATGTTGACGTGGGAAAATGTGTCCTTTTTTATTTGGTTTAAAGGAAAAGGTAGAGAAAGGAAGGGAAAGGCAGAGAAACCTATACAAGATATGTACATGTTTTCCTTCCTCTCTTTTCCTTTCCCTACCTTTTCCTTCAAACTAAACATAGCCTTAAGGTAAGTCCGAACCAAAAATACTGCAAACAAAGCATACTGCAAAATCTTTGAACCAAGAATAGAATTTTCCACAGTGATTCATCTAACAGTTGGTTCTTAAGAAAACTTTTCTAGTTTTTTATTTCTAATAAATTTGGAAAAAACAATAAAAATGAAAAGGGTAAAATTGTCCATTTTCAAAAATAATGAGACCGTGGTTTGTGTTACATGGGTGATCATGGCCAGGCTTTGCACCTGTGATAAGGATTATAGCCCACGCGAAGCCCGGACCCCAGGATTAAAATATAAGCCTGGGCTTGGATCTATATGGGCCTAGGCCGGGCCAGGCCATTGACATCAAATGATGAAAATTAATAATTTAAAATTTTTTATATGTTATAGTCTGGGATTGTACGAGACATGAAAAAGAAAATGTTATATGGTCTGGGCTAGACCAATCTTGGCTTGGATTGGTTGTGGGCCTATGCCACCCTTATACACTCTGGTCAATGAATATAACTATAAAAGGAACGTGGTGTTTCGTCCTTTCTCATGGGGTATCCCTGATCAGTTGAACAGAATATAAGAGGTACAGGACTCAGAACTGGAGTACTAAGCATCTAAGGGAACTATCGTTGAATCTGCTGAGGAATTTTGAATCTATGTATATAAAGCATATTAGTAGAAATGCTAATTCTGCTGTCCATGAACTAGGATACAATTCTTGTAAGCATAATAGACTAATAAATATGATGGGCAGCAGTTTGGATGTATGTAATGCTGTTTACTTAGGTGATGTTTGGCATCAATGATGATTTCTTGAAAATCACTGCTACATCAGCATTAGATGATTCAGTGTTGAAATTTCCATTTGATTGGCTGATTTTGGCGATTTTCGGAAATTTTTCAAGAATCACATTTTTTTGGTGATTTCCTGATTTCTAGCTAATTCCAATTTTTTGAGGATGGCATGACATACAGTGGGGCATTGAATGATAAATCTAATACAAAAATTATCAGCCCTTGAGAATCAGTACCAAATATACTCAAAGCTTATTCTAGAAATCACTGATTCTAGAATCATCCCTTACATGGCACCAATGATACCAAACAACAATTTTTGGGGATTTTTCAAAAATCACCGATTCCAGAAATCACCAATTTTTAGATAACCAGTAAGGATGAATCATCATCAATGCCAAACATCACCTTAATTTTCAATGAAGTTTATGATTTTCTTTTGACACAAAAAAAAGGAAAAAAAACTTTCCTTTCTTTTCGTGGATTCATAACGAATCTCGGCTATACAAACGGCCACCTATCCTACATCAAGATGATCAAATGTCCTGTCTTAGGATCCACAATTAATTAGTGGTCAAAAGGCTTCAACTTAGTTTTTGTTTAACAAAGCTCATGCATTGCATAGGCCCCCACTAGATTAATAGATAGGTCAATTTAAATGACATAGCTTAATTAGCTAATTTATATTGAAGTGAAAAAACATTTAGATTAATTATATGCCTACTTGTGATTATGTTAATTTATATATTGATTTAGTTTATATTAATAGTTATTTGAGATAAAAAAACTTTGATATTAATAAACACTTGCACTATTTTGTTAGTAAATATATTATCCTAGATTAATTATTAGTAAATATATAGATTCCATTTCTATTATTAGTTAATTATCTACTATTCAACCATTTTAATTTATTAGGTAAAATATTTTTTTGGGGCAATGATTTGTTGTTTGCTAAGTTTGGAAGGAGCACAAATGCAAATATATAGAGTGCAAAACCTTATATTTTGTATGTATTTATTCTATACATATTTGCATTTGTATTCTTTCCATACTGGAGCCTTAGTGTTTACATTTCATTTTAATCCCTTTGGACATCCCTGCATCGCAATGGGCCCTACTAGTAGAGTATTGAAAATAATGGTAGACCATGACAAAAGTGTTATTATCAAAATATTAATGATATGAATGGACTATAATTACAATTCTTTTCCATATTCATTTAGATTAAAGGGTATGTTTTGCTTTTATTGAAGGAGATAAAGTCAATAGAAATCTCAAACATGGGTAGCGTAATAATTAGGATTTAAATTATATGTAATTTCAATAGATTAGTAATTAAGCACATGCGTTGTATGTGAGAATTTTTTTTCATATTAATTACTTGAATTTTAGATATATCATAATTAAGATAAAAAACGAAAATTAACAAAAGTAACAATATGATTAAAAATAAACTCAAATGCTTGTAGTAATGTGCACATGCATTGCATATGGAAATTTTAAATTACAATAACAATTTTTATTACTATTGTTATTACTATTACTATTACTATTACTATTACTATTACTATTACTATTACTATTATTATTATTATTATTATTATTATTATCATTATTATTATTATTATTATTATTATTAAATTTTGTATTCTATTTTTGCTATAAATAAAAATAAAATTTTTAACAATTATTTTTATTTATTATGATGTATATATAACATTATAAATGTTCCCAAATGCAACAAAATTTTGTACTTTTCCATTGTGTGTGTTCTATCTTTTTTTAAATATTTATTATCCAATTATGATATCATGAGTTTCTTTGAAAAGTTGGATCATTGACCCACCATCTAAATAAGAAAACAGTTTTACTTTTGAATTTGTTTTAAATTATATATCATCTACATTATATAAATAATTTTTACTTATTATACTTAATTTTTGTTTGACATAATTAATATATAATTTTTATATATTCTTTTGATTACTTATAATTTTTTACTTTTTAAAGATTTATTATTTAACTATCATATCATTGGTTAATCCATTTGACCCAAACCCCTAACCCACAACCCAAAAAGGAAAATAATTTGATTTCTAGGTTGACACTAAATATTATACTACGTTTTCCATCATTGATAATGAATGTATAATATTAGAGATGCACCTAATATTTATTCTTATGAATATATAACATTAGATATGTGCCCAATTTTTTTTCTATTTTTATTTTTTTATTATTTATATTTTGTATTTTTTAAATTTTATTATTTGACTATGACATCATTTCATTTATAGGTTGACTTTAACTTTGGTATTCCATTTTCATCATTAATAAAATTACTTCTTACATTTTATATGTATTTTTATTTAGTATAATGAATATGCAATATTAGAGATTTTTATTTTTTGTATTATATATTTTATATATTTTAAACTTTTATTATTTAATTATGACATTATTTATTACCCATTTGACCCAAAATGGTTGAATTGTTTACCCACCATTGGGAGGGAAGGAAATAGTTGTTTTCAAATTATTTTTCAAAATATTTATTTTTATAATATTAAAATTAATTTTGTGGATTTAGTAAGTGAATATACCTTAATATGAGATTTAATGAAAGAATAGGAAAATACTTTTATTTATAATGGTTTTAAATTTTATATTTCATTTCCATCATTAATAAAAATATTTCTTATTTATCATAGTTGTTGTTGTTTAATATGTCAAATATATGACATTAAAAATGTTTCCATTTTTTAATCTCTATATTTTATGCATTCTATCTATTTTTTAATTTTACTATTTAATTGTGACAACATGGATTGACTTGGTCCATTAGACCCGAAATGGTTTAATTTCTTACCACTGCCTAGAATAAAACACTATTTTTTTTAGATAGATTTTAAAAGTATGTTTTTTATGTTATTAGAATTATTAATTCATTATGTACATATTTAATTAATAGAATTTAATGATGAGAAGAATTGAAAGTGCCTTAAATATATAATTCAATGAAAGTGAATGCAAATTAATAACTTAAGTGTTGGACTTAGTGAGAGGAAATTGAATGCATTGAATATTTTATAATTGTCTGTTTTCAACTCATTTAATATTAATAATTGATTGCCCTTTTGCCCTCATTTTTTATCAATAAATTTAAATATAGAAGGATAAATTTTGTCCTCAAAAAATTTCAAAAATATTACTTGGATTATTCGTACTTTTTAAAATATAGATATAGATAGTAGATAGATAATTAAAGAAGTAGATTGATATTTGGAACTTAATTAAACAACAATTTAAATTTGGATAACTAATCAAATATTCCTTAATTTATAGACTCTTTGCTTATATGTAGATAGGTATTTCACGTGGTTTCTAGACATGCTCTATCACGTGTACTTGATCTTTTTTTGGCACTCCAATTTCTTATAATTGATGCATTGGATCAACGCTGTATTTTGAGTAGTTAATAAAATTCTAGTCCACGACACTATACACCCCGAGCACCGCACACCTTGACTCGGCCAAGCACCGATGACGGAGGCCTAACACTTTAACCAACCAGGGTTGGTCACGGTGGGAACGACGTCCCCACCACCTACGGTGAGAGGATAGCTAGTGAGGACCACCTTGTGGCAAAGTTTTTAAAACCGACTCAGAGAACGAACCGGTCAGGGGTCCAGTTCTCGGGTCGAACGGTCGGCCCATTTTGATAGAAAAATAAAAAAAATAAAAATGGTCAAAACCATTGAACAGTTCGAATGAATTAACCGCATGACCAATGGTTTGTTGACCAAATCAATGTTTTTTTGTCAAAATCTGGTTTTGACAAAAAACGGAACCGATCACCTGATTGGTTTCCGATTTTTCTAGTCCGACCATCCGGTCTGGTCGAGTTTTGAAAACCATGCCTTGTGGTGTCTGAATAGCATTGGTGTCTGACGATCCCCTTGGCTTGGAGCCAAAGGGGCAAAACTGGCGGAGGATCACTATTAGCCCATTATGGAGCAACCTACCAGCTATGACTAGGCACCACTAAGTCTCTAGTCATTGAACGGGTATCCTCACCTTAGAGAAGGTTGAAAGACCTCGGCCGCTCAGTGCTCAAGGCTACCCTTAGGAATACGCTTTGGAATGAAAGAAAGAGCCAGGCAAAAAAGAAGACCGAATAGAAGTTGAAAATACCTCATTTCATTGATATAATCCATACATCACTAAAATAAAAGAGAGAGAGAGATAGAGAGAGACAAACAAAGATGAACAACTAGGGAGGTGTCGAAGTCATTGATCTACTGGAGGAATGTCCAACTTGGTCTGCTCGTCACTCTAGGATTGCCTAGCAACCTCTCCCTCCTTGGCTTGGTCGCTCGCCTGGGGATGTGAGGGCTGCTGGTTAAGAGGTTAGAGGTTGAGCATGGCTTCGGCCACCTCAGAGAACATCTCTGCCACCTTCATTTGGCAGCGCTCAGACCCAAATATGTAGGAGTCGATGGCGAAGTCGTCCAACTCTTGTTTGTATTATGCCGAAGCACAAACTCCTTGACTACTCGCACCTGGCCTCGGCGATATGATCTCGAGCCTCATTGGCCACAAGAGCTCTCTTCTCAACTTAGTCTGTGACAGTCCTGACCTCGGCCAACTACTTCTTCAACTAGCAGACCTTTCCCTTGGCCTTGTGGCCTGAACAGTCTTCGCCTTCCCCTCCATGGTTTCAACGAACTGAATATGTCACGCATTCGGTTAACGAGGTGAACAACCAAGCAAGCACCTTGCCATAACAGAACAAGTCAGACGAGGTTGAGGCCTAGAAGATAACCTTGTGACAAACAAAGTTACCTAGATGGCCAATTTGGTGGTCGCACTGCTGACTGCTCCACTTGTCTCTACTCCCGCAACTCCTTCACCAAAGTGAAACTGATCCAAACCAATCGGGTTAGGAAATTGTTGAACCAAAGCCCACAAGAAATATTAGAAATCGAGTTGGTCAGTTTCATTAGTTTGATTCGAAATGGCAATGGGGTGGAGCGGGGACGAGGAGCCTCTCCCCATCCCCGTCTCCACAAAAATCTCCATCCACATCCCCATCCCCGCTAACGGGGACAAAGTTATCCCCATCCCCGTCTCCACGAGGATCCCAACTCCCCATGATTCTTTATAATGCCAATCATTATGTTTTTGTTTTTTTATTTATTTAAAAAATAAAAATAAAATAATTAAAATTTACAACCCTATTAGAAATATATATATATATATATAATTAGCGGGGATCCCATGTTAGACAGTGTATGCTCTTAGCTCCAATCAATATAATGTATATTATGACATTTATTGTAAATGAATAAAGTGCATATTTAATTCCTGTTATTGTGGTGTGTTTCTGTGTAATACCCTTAAACTGGACACATATGAGACTCGTGTTAGTTTACAATCTTCACAGCTATTGGATAAATCTGGGGAGATTTATCCTACCAAGGTTGACACTGATATACCACCAAGTTGGTTGGGGTGGCTTGTCTCAGCTGCCAGGGTGAGACCTGAGGTACATGCAATGTGGGTTTTCTTGAAATCCTGAACTGGACCAAAATTCCAGTATTGCCCTGGACCTTGGAGATAGATGGGCAAAACTGGAATGTTACACTTGACCCCTAGACACGATTATGATACTACACTAGGTGTCGGATTGGGCTGCCTTTGATATGCCAATCAGTGAGATCCTTAGAGGGGGTCAAAACCTGGGCATGTTGGGACAGTCCGAGAATTCATCTGAGTGGGTGATCATAGTGACAGGATCAACCCCTTTGTCGGACAAAATGAATGATCGGGGATGCACTCTCTCTTTGATTTCAACCGTTGAAATTTGTTTTTGCAAAATATATTTATATAGAGATATACATATATATATTATGGTTTCAAAATGTTTGCAAAATGTTTTAATTCCTGGGATCTATGTGAGTAGAGAGTGCAACACTACACCTTACAGCCGAGGGATAGGTAATCTCTTATCGGGTAGTATTTGATCATTATGAGCTGAGAGGTTAAGTGTAAGACCATTGAGGATTATACCTGATGGGCTAATCTTGTATCTGCTCATAGTTCTTGGGCCTTCATAAGATGGCTGGGACCATTTAGTGTAAATGTTAGGCCCATTAAGAGCCCATAGTGATGGACTCAGGGGTTCACTATATTCAGTAGTGAATTCGGCCAGGCCTTGTAACAAAGGCTAGGATGAACCCATGTGGCTGATGTGTAGATCAATGATAGGGTCCCACACCATACAAAAAGAGTCAAGCTAGCTAGCATTAAAGTGGAAGTGAGCCTGAAAGCTTAATGGGCCTAAAAGCCCACTTCGAACTAAGTTAATTAGATTAATTAAATAGGGGTGGATTTGGGATTTGGATTAGCAAATAAGATAAGGGATTATCCTTATCCACTTAAAGAGTCCATATCCAAATAAAGATTTGGATCAAAGGAACTCCTAATTTGATTAGGAAGGCTGATCTTTATCTACAGATAAGATAAGGGATTATTCTTATCAATTAAAGAGTCCAGATCCAAATAAAATATTTGGATCAGGAAACTCCTAATGAGATTAGGAAATTGCCTCTTTAAGACTATAAATAAGAGAGCAGGGAGAACCTTGAATGCACACTAACTCAATACAGAGAGAAGACAACACAGTTAGACTGATCTTGCCTTTTACTCTTTTTCTTCCTACTCTTGCCACCCTACCCTATTCGATCTCCATTTCTTGGATTGGATCAAGATTCGATCTTAATTTTTTGAAGTTTATTTTCTAGAATTAATAATTGATATAAGTGAAATTAATTTACAATATTATTTTGTTATTTAAATAATATCATTATTTAAAATATTAAAATATTAATTTTTTTATTTATGAAATATATTATAACATTTTTTCTACTTTTAAGAAAAATTTTAAATTTATTACATAATTTCGTTATTTTATCTATTTAAAATTTAGTTATGTTAAATATTTTTTATTTCAAATATTTATTTTTTTAAATATTTAATTTTTTTAATTATTTGAATTTTATTTATTTTAAAGTTATACCATAATGTTAAATATTTTTGTTATATAATTATTTAGCTATTTTTAATACGTTGTTATTTAAGATATTTAGTTATTAAAATATTGAAATAATATTTTGTTTTTTAATATTAAATTTTTAACATTTGAATAAAATTTTGGTAAAATTATAATTTATATTGTTAGTACATATTATTAAATCTATTTAAATACATTTTAAATTTATTAATTCAAACTTTCTTTAGATAGATATAGATAAAAAGTGGGGGAGAGGATAAATAGGAATTAGATGTAATTTAGGAGAAAGTGGGGGATAATGGTGCCACTTGGCAAAATAGGGAAGAAGATAAATAGAAATTAGAGATAATTTAGGAGAAAGTGGGAGATAGTGGTGCCACTTGACAAAGTAAGGGAGAAGATAAATAAGAATTAGAGATAACTTAGGAGAAAGTGGGGAATAGTGGTGCCACTTATCCCAAATCCACCCCAAACCTTATAAGGTTTTAATCTTAAATCCCAACTTGTCTCAAATTGATAACAAAGTCCTGTTAATACCCAAAAATTTCCACAAAATTTCTATCCCTAATTATACTTGGTACGAGGTATGTAGAAAATGTAGAAATTTGAAATATACTTTATCTAAGCTAGTGGGATGAAGGGATCTTTGTCAAAATTCAGAAAAAAAGATTGAGAAACTAAAGGAGCACTGCATTCGGCAAAGTTGTCTACGAGTGAGACTTATGACGGTAGAAGAGTTGAGGAGATCCAAAAGTATCTAAAATTGGTCTTCAAAAGGGAAGAAATATAAATGTCTTTATATAAAACACATAATATATAAAAATAATATTAAATATAATATATGTAAATATGTATTATTATATAATTAAATATATGCATATATATAATTACTAGTAATTAAACATGTGCATTGCACATATGATTTTTTTTTCATATTAATTACTTGAATCTTGGATATATCATAGTTAAGATAGAATTTGAAATTTAATAAAAGTAACAATATGACTAAAAATAAACTTAAATACTGGTACTAAATGTGCATGTGCAAAAATTTTAAAAATTTAAATTACGATGATTGTTATTGTTATTGTTATTATTATTATTATTATTATTATTATTATTATTATTATTATTATTATTATTATTATTATTATTATTATTATTATTATTAT
>NW_010729112.1:2659761-2688610 GCF_000365185.1 Nelumbo nucifera | reverse complement strand
ATTATATAAATAATTTTTACTTATCACACTTAATTTTTGTTTGACATAATTAATATATAATTTTTTATATATTCTTTTGATTACTTGTACTTTTTTATTAGTTTTTAAATATTTATTGTTTAACTATCATATCATAAATTAATCCATTCAACCTAAACCATTAACCAATGACCCAAAAAAAGTTTGATTTCTTGGTTGACATTAAATTTTGTATTACATTTCCATTATTGATAAAATTATATCTTATGTACAATATTTATTTTTATTCAATATAATAAATGTATAATATTATAGATGTACCCAATATTTTATTTTTATAAATATATAACGTTATATCTTATGTATAACATTTAATTTTGCGATTCTTTGTATTTTTTATTTTTAAAAATTTTACTATTTGACTATGATATCATTTCATTTCTAGGTTGATTTTAATTTTGGTGTTCCATTTTCATCATTTATAAAAATACTTTTTACATTTCATACTTATTTCTGTTCAGTATAATGAATATACAATATTAATGACATGCCCAATTCTTTTTTTGTATTATATATTTTATTTATTTTATTTTTTATTATTTAATTATGGCATTATTTATTAACGGATTTGACCCCAAATGGTTGAATTGCTTACCCACCACCGAAAGGGAAGAAAATGGTTTTGTTTTCAAAATATTTATTTTTATGTTATTAAAATTAATGTTATGGATTTTGTTAGTAGAATTTAATAATGAGAAAAATATATCTTAAATATAGGATTTAATAAAAGAAAATACCTTAGATATGAGATTTAATGAGAGATAATAGGAAAATAGTTTTACTTCCAATGGGTTTTAAATTTTACGTTATATTTTCATTTTTAAAAAAACCATTTCTTATTTATCATCAATGTTTTCAACCTGTTGTTGACTTGGCCGATTGAACCGTTCAAACTGTCACTCGACCTTGATCCTGGGTTTGGTTTTATTGAAACTCTCCCTTTCAGTTAAAAATCGTCTAACCCGAGCGGTTTAACCATTGCCTTGTTCGACCCAGTAACCAGGTTGCAGGTTGCACATTTAATTATATGCAAACCTTTGGAAGCCATAACTTTGCACTCCGATGTCTGATTGGGGTTATCTTTCTTTTTTATTATTTTGAGTAAATTTTCAAGATCTATACGTCCCAAGGGCCTTAGGTGCTTTGCCTTGCTATTTTCACAAAAAACCCCTGTTTTGGCCCCAAATTGCAATTTTAATATTTTGTATAAATAAAAAATTAAAATATGAATTAAAAACATAAATAAATGTAACATAATACATGTATTATATGTTATATATGTAAAAAATAATTATAAAATATATAGAAAACATAACTATAATATATATAAAACATAATTATACTATTTATTGATAAAATATGTATTTTTACACACACACACACACAGATAGTGTTGACGCAGAGCGGTTTGACTCATTTTACCTTGATAGTCGAACCGGTTACCTATGACCCGAAGGAAAAAGCGGGTCGACCTCCGATCAGTTTTTAAAACATTGTTTATCATACTTATTATTGTTTAATATGTCAAATATATGATGTTAAAACGTTTCCTTTTTTTTAATTTCTATTTTTTTATTTTATATATTTTTGAATTTTATTATTTAATTGTGGCAACATGGATTAGCCCATTTGACCCAAATGGTTTAATTTCTTACCACCGCCTACATGAAAACACTATTTTTTTCCAGATAGATATTAAAAGTATAAGTTTTTATGTCATTGAAAATATTAATTTTTTGTGCATGGATTTAATTATAGAGTTTAATGATGAGAAAAAACAAAAAAGCCTTAAATATATGATTCAATGAAGGTGAGTGCAAATTAATACCTTAAATGCTGGATTTAATGAGAGAGAATTGAATGCATTGAAAATCTTAAAATTACATCTTTTCAACTCATTTAATATCAATAACCAACTACCTTATTTGCCCTCATTTTTTATCAATAAATTTAAATATAGAGGGGTAAGTTTTGTCTTTAGAAAATTCCAAAAATACTCTTGAGGCTATTCGTACTTTTTAAAGTAGTATAGATATATACTTATTCACCCAAATGTGGTTGCACCTTTTTTTACAGTGTTGCACTTAATTGATTCAACTCAAATCAAACTATATTTTGTCCCGATTAGTGCTACAACTTGGGCGAGCCTAACCTCACCCAATCCTAATTTTTGCATGGGTCGGGGCTGAGTTTTTGGGATGCGGGTTGTATCTAGGCCAGATCCTAATTTTTGCATGGGTCGGGGCTGAGTTTTGGGGCTGCAGGTTGTATCTAGGCCAGAAAACTTGGGTCTGATCTAAATTTGGGTTGAACTTTATGCATATTTTTAATCAATTCAATTCCTAAATTGAACTATAAAGCTCAACAAAAGATGGATATACAAAAATATATTCATAACTTTTTTTATAAACTTAACCAATCTGTTTAAGCTCAACTAAGTCTGACTCAACCCAATTCTAACTTCGAAGTCACAATTGATAGATAGGCACTCAAGCACAGGAAGTTTTGGGCTCTGATGTCTGTTCATAGTACAAATCCGGACCATTTTTGAACAGCCACACTAAGTTGTGTAGATCCCCAGTCATTGACCAATGATCACTTAGATTATTAGTAGTAGATTAATGAGACAAGTAGTGGTTACTTAAGAAATGAAAGAAGACAGGAATCAAATTGGAAATGATGGATGAAAACACACACGGAATGGATGAAATTGTCATTTTCAATATAGATATAGGTATGTTGATAAGTATATGGATATGGAATATGGAAGAATGAATTTATGGGGGGTAAAGAGTGGAAAGGTAAAATTTGATCGAGAGTAAAACTGTCATTTTTAATATAGGTGATAAGCATTAAATGAGAAAGAAAAATCATTTCCTAATAAGCATTAAATGAAAAAGCAAAATTATATTTTTGTCATTGATCCTTCTCCAATTCAAACCTTAGAAATGAGACATTTAAATCTAGTGAAAATTCGAGAAGCCAACCACATCTATTCATACTTTTATAGATGTTATAAATATATTTTTAGTACTATATAATTATAAATGCATGCATATATATGTGTAACTGTGTGTATATATGTATGTTATCAGATTGAATTAGATTTTAATTAATAGAACTCCAGATCTCCTACCACACCTACCAACAAAACACTATATCAATATCTCCCCCATATATAATAACACGTAAGAGCATGAGATGTTCCTTTATGTGTGAATGCAACCTTATGTGGGTAGAGTCGTCGTGGGGAGAAGATCCGGACAGTTTAAGTGGGGCTTGCATAATCAGGTAATACCCAAATCAGCAGGTCCAATAACTCAAACGTATTTGATATTCCAATCCAATTTGATTTGATTAGCTCCAAACGTATATTGGAGTCCGTCATAGACAAATCGGATTCTAATGCAATCCATTTGCAGTCCTTTCTTTTTCAACGGAGAAAGCGATTAATTAATTAAGGGGGCCATTTATATCCTCTGAAATCCGAATGACTAATTGAGAAATTAAAGGCCTTCAAAAAAAATGAGAAATTAAGGCAATTGGTCAATCCCTTCCCCTATAAATTAAAAGGTAGACAAAGAATTGAAGTGAAATTTGTATATCGGTGGTCAATCGTTCTCACAAATTCCCTAACCTCCGTTGTTCTACCGTCAATATCCAAAATGCGCAGTTTCCGGCCTAAATTGGTTGTTGCTGCATCACTGGTAGTGCTTTTCCTTCTGATTGCTCATGTGGGGTTGGCGAGTTCATCTTATTTAGCTGGTATTCTTCCATCCTCGTCTAAATTGTTCTTTTTTATCCTTGGAAGTATTCACATGCACAGATTCATGTCGATCCGATGTGGAATTGTCAGCTCGTTGCTCCAACTGAAGCAAAAACTCAAGCAGATTTCTGCACCAAACTTTAATTTCTACGTATATATACAATGAATTTTGTTGATTTTTCTTTGAATTTCTTAACTCAGGCAGATTTCATGTCTTGACTTCTGTAATTGTTGTGCTTGAAAGATGACGAGGCTATCGCACAGCAGATTTCTCGCCGAGGTGGCCCAAGGACGTTGTTTGCAAACACCGTATTTCCAGCTCCACGGCCGCCGGTTAAACCTCCAGTTCCGGCTGGACGGCAGCATTGAACAGAAATACCTTAATCAACGTCAATAAAAGTATAAAACCCCCCTCTGTATCTACCCAAATCTGGTACCTCGATCATATTGCTGGGCATAGGCATAGAGAGGCTTTGTTGAATTAATGGAAATTACCTCCAAGCTGGCTCCAGTCCTGGCTTGTATCGATCTCAGAAGACTTTTTGATGTTCGTAAGTTCTGCTCCTGCTGCATGCGCTAGCTGGTTTTGTTAGTGTCACGTTCTTTGTTCCTTTTTCGTTGGCTGTGTCTGATGCTTTCCTTTATATGTATTGTTGTTGGCTTAATTGGTGAGGTCCTTGGCTGGTTGTAGTGGAGATTATATTTAGGATCAGAACAATAAACTTTATTGTACGTAGTCTTGATGATTTGAAGCCAAACAAAATCCAAACAGAATAGCAAATAAGTAGAGAACTGAGAACCTGTGTAAATGGCAGTTAAATAATCAAACACTCAATATGGCATCTTTATATATTATATAGCTATTCAGTCCACATGGCAATTTTTGGGCCTTAATATTAATAAAAATAATATTTTTAAAAAAAATTCAAAAATAAATTAACTTTTTTTAAAATAATATCAATTAAGGGCAAAAACACTGTTCATCTTCTTCCTCTTGCAATCTATTCACCAGTGTCGTCGTCCACCGTCACTTCTGACAACCCCTCCGCCCACCTCTGCCTCCACCTCCAACAACGTTGCTGGAGGTGGGCGGAGGCAGCGGCGCTGGTGGTCATTCCTCTGCCCAACGCCACCACCTCCGCCTCCAGCAATGTTATCGAAAGTGGGTGGAGACAGAGGTGGCGATGGCGCTGGTGGGCAGAGGTGGCGGCGTTGGATAGAGGAATGACCACCAGCGCCGCCGCCGCCACCTTTGCCTCCACCCACCTCCGACAATATCGCCAGAGGCGGAGGTGGGCGGAGGCAGCGGCGGGCAGCAGCGGACGGTGGTGCTGGTGAATGCAAGAGGAAGAAGATGAATAGTATTTTTGTCCTTAATTGATATTATTTAAAAAAGTTAACTTATTTTTTAAATTTTTTTAAGAATATTACTTTTATTGATATTAAGGCCAAAGTTACCCTTATATGCTATTATCCCTATTCCCAACCTAACGAATACTCTCAACTCGACTTTAGAATCAAACACGATTTTAAGTCGTGATATACTGGGATTCTTCTGTGTTATGTTCTTTCTGTAAGTCGGAGAAAATTATTTGCATCCTACCGACGTTTATTGTTCACTTTCGGAGGTTCAAACTTGAATCGACTGGAGCAACACTGACGTGACGTTTAGAGCTTGAGAAGGAGTTTGAAGCTTCATGATAGAGATAACAGTGACGGAGCACCGACATTTAGAGCCTGAGAAAAGTCTTGGTATGTTTTTCGATCACCAACCTTCTGAGCTTGACCTGTTCAGTGAGCACCAACCTGTAACAGAGGAGATTTTTAACCTTAAATACCACCGATCATTCACGTCCAAAGTGGTTGGTTTTGCAAGAACTATTGTCACTGGTGTAGTTCCGGTGATCGAAGACTTTTCTGTCGTCCAAAACGAACGATGATAGTACCCTGTTTCTTTCTCATTTAAGGACGAAAAAACAGGGAAAATTTTCACGTCTTAATCGTAAGACCAACGACCATTGGTCGCCAGTTTTGCGATAACTATTAGCCGTCAGCATCGTTCCGGCGGCCGACCACTATTTTCCGCCGTTCAAACTCCACTGTGGTCAAGCGCCCCTGTTTCTCACTTAATGAAAAAAAAAAAGAAAAACATAGTGAGCATTTTCACCCTTAACATAAGGCCATCGACCATTCGTCGCCTGTTTTGCAAGAACTAATTAGTAGTAGTAAGTTCGCTGTTTAGAGCAGGTTCGATCATATGCTTCTATTTTGATCTGCGATACACTGATGAGACCATGGGAGCAGGAAGTTGGCTGTTTAGAGCAGGTCTGTTACTTCCATCATTGTAGGAGTTGGACCATTCCACCACGGTTTTCAAGGTGTCCCGTCTGAAGACGATGGATTCGTAGCTGTTGTCTAACTCTCCTGTGATGATTAAAGGTATTTTTGGGTCAATTAGGTTTTAAGAGATGGCAGAAAAAAGAAAATAGCGAAAGTTTAGTGGGGTCTTTGGCGAAAGGGGGTATTTGTTGCAACATAAAAGTTTAGGGGTATTTGTAGCAAAAAAAAATTTATGGGGTCTTACCCCATAGTAAGGGGGTCCGTGTAATTTCCCATACAAGAAATTATCAAAAATGAATTAAGTCAATCAACAATGCAGGCTCTTAAATACCAGTTCGGATGAGCAGGAGACAAAATCATATACACCCGGCTGAACTATCTATTGTAGGTACATGGTGGTCACTAAGACCATCAGAGTACAGAGGGTGTCAAACCAACGTTACGTGAACACCTGTGATGAATCCGTAACCCATCGCACATCTATGATAGGTTCATCCCAGATCTGCGATTGCGATGAACTCATACCCAGGACAAGTTGCAATGAACTTTGGCTAGCGCGAATTTGCGATAAAAATAAAACACATGAGGGTTTGCGATGAACCCCGGACACATGCGGATTTACGATGAACCCCAAACACACGTAGAGTTGTGATGAACCCGACACTATTACGAGATCTACAAAATCACTGTAGGTCGGGAATAAATGCCGATTACACGTGCGTCTTTAAATTACTCATGCGGGTTCAACAAACGTACGCCCGCCAAACGATGACGTCACCCACGCCACGTCGCTATGACAGGGTCGTATATGAAGAGAATCCAGAAGGACTAGGATTCTCCAATAATGATCCCTTAATAGTCAAACAAAAGTGAATACCTCATTTCCTAACAGAAAATATCCTCTTTCCTAACAGGAGAAAACTTCTTCCCGGATAACCTTAACTTTCTCTATATAAAAAGGGGAGAGCAATTCTTCCCCAAGGGCAACACAATCATAACTCTAACCGAGGGCTTCTCACAAGGGGTCTCTCCCTTCTCTCCTCTCTTCTCCTCTATCCCTCACGTCACCTCTCTTCCCCATCGTCCTCCGGACCTTCGGAGACTTGACCTCCATAACCTTACCATGGTACCTACACCTATCACAGTTCAACATGCCAGTGCTCACTGTGGGCCCATCTGGGACCCATCTATACTGAACACTGACGTGTTCAACCGTGATAGGTAGTTCAGCCAGGTGTGTTTGTTTTTGTTTCCAACTAATCCATTCACCTTAAATACGAGGTCGGTAGACAACAAGTGGTTGTAGTCGTAAGAAACTCTTCTTTCTCAAAAATTTACTAAGACCATCTCAAAATTTTACTTTCAACCCCTATACCAAACACCATCGATGCTAAGCTACGTGGGACAAGGACATCTCCATCGTTTCTTTTGAAGTTTTTGAGAACTTGAACATGAAGAAGGAAAGTTGAGGGAGGAAGTCAAGCCAAGTAAAACCATGTAGAAGATTCTCAATTGGAAAAAATAAAAGAGCAAAGCTCTACAAAATATTGAATATTGTTATTATTACTGACCACTGCACCCAACATAGTAATGTTATTTCAGGGAGTATTTCATGTTCTAGGGTTTTTAATGATATTTATTTATTGCAGTATAATTTTTAATCCTTTATAGCATGTTTCTTATGGTTCTTCTATTGAGTTTATTATAAAGCTTTAGATTTGGTTTAGTTAGTCCTATCTAGTTTCATCTCCACTTTTTAGTTTGTTTTTGTATATCCAGTTTAGTTTCTCGAACAAAATTCCTTTTAGCCTTTTTTGGTCTTTGTCTCGAGCTTGTTTTAAATGTCTTTTCGCCTTTCAACGCTATAATGAGAGAATCGTCTTTTGATTCATTCATGCCACCTGGTGCTTTTTCTTCTCTTCTTTTGTTTAGTTGTCTTTATTTCCGAGTATTCTAAATCATTATTTTCTATATTCACCATGCTTCTTCTTTCTCTACTCCTTTCTTCTCGTCCTCTCGCAACTCTTCTTCTATTAGTTGTATTGCTCTTACCTACTACTCTTCTCTCCTGTTATTCCAGAAATCCCTCTTGTATTTTCCTTTAGCTTTATCGTCTTTTCTCCTGTCATGGATGATATAGAAGCTTTGAACGAAGCCTTCCAAAATATGCTGCATGCATCTAATATCCAAGGGATTGACCTTGTGGATATTCATCCTCATCTTCTTGAGAATCTTCGAGAGGGCTGGACATTTTCTTTTATTTGCCGCCTATTTCGTCGTCTTATAGATCAATTCTCTAAACTCGAACACGATTTGTATAACCTTTGGAATCTAGATCAAGACCGTTTACTTAAGGCAACTTTTCAACGAGGACACTTTCGGCTTCATTTTCGCTATAAAGAAGATTTTCTTCGTATCTGCAATAATGGGCCATGGATGCTCAATGGCTAATGGATTATTCTCAAACCATGGCTTCCTAGTCGTCCTTAGTACGAATGGCAACTTAATCAAATTGAAATTTGGGTTTAGTTACATGACCTTATGAAATTTTATCAGAAGATGTAGGTCACCCCATCTTTGAACACATAGGTTCAACCTGTCATATTGAGGTTATTCAGAACTATATTCATGCTAAAGTTTTTATAACTATTGATCAACCTCTAAAAACTTGATGTTTTTTCAATGTCACAAATTGGGTCACTTTCAGATATGAGGATCTTCCTATTACTTGTTTACAGTGTGGTAGAGTTGGTCACCTATACCGTTGTTGTTCTCAACCTCTTCCTTATGTTTATGGACAGTCATATGAACAGTATTTCAATCAAAGATGAATGCATCTTCTAGGTCCCTGGCTTAGAGTAAAAATTCCCATACGTCGTAACTGGAATCATCCTTCTTTCTATGATTTTATTCATCTACTTACTCCACCGACTCAAGCACAATCGTCCCCAGTTGCATCTCAACCCTCTCTTCAATCTCACCAGGATAATTCCCATTCTGATTATACTCTAGCCAGAATTACTTCCTTTGGGTCTATTTCTAATCCAACTTCTTTCCACCCACCTACTATGAGAGTTTTAGCTAAAACCTATAGACTAGCTCAACAAGCTTAAGCTAACTTCTCTAGTCTTCTATTTTCTAATACTCCTAGAGCTTCTTCTTCCAAAGGCAAGCACCCCTGGTTTGATTTTCTCGAAAATATGGAGATAAAGGAAAATCTGGCTTTGCCTACTAATGACAGACCTGAAACTTTAGATCAAAGTAATTAAACTGACAAAATCCTTGGGGTTGTACAATCTTATCTAGAAAATGATATTGAACTGCACAACCATACTCTAGAACCTAATCACCATGAGGAAGCTCCTGTAAGCACGTTAGAATTGGATGTGCAGGAGGCTTAGCTGTATTTTGGAAATCCAGTATCTTGGTTTCTTCTTTTTTAGTCCACTCAAGGTATGTTTTTCTAAAAATTTCTTCCCCTCCTATTTTGGATGACCGGTTAGTAGGATTCATTTATGCACCCTTGATTAAAGCACATAGAAATAAATTTTGGTCCCACCTTAGTCAACAGTTACAAGCTATGCATCTGCCTTTCTTACTCATAGGAGACTTTAATGAAGCAAACACAATCTTGTCTCTTGATCCTACGCCATCAAACATATCTATCGACTTACATCTAGCCAATATCGCAATATGGTTTTGAACAATGATCTCATTGAAATTAATATTCAAGGAGAAAAACTTAGCTAGTCTAATAAAAGACATAGTGGACTTATCTCTCGAACCCTAGACAGAGCTCTAGCTACTCCAGATTGGATCTCAATTTTCCTATATGTCATCCTTAACTTATTTACAAGATGGGGTTCTGATTATCATTCTTTCATTTTGAATACTACTCCCTTGAAAAATCAATATCCTAAACCTTTTAGGTTTTATGAAATGTGGTTATCTGATGAATCATGTAGAGAAGTTATTCATAATGGGTGGGAATTACAAATTGATGGTTGTGCTGCTTATAGACTGTCTTAGAAGATAACTCGACAAAAATTGAGTGACTTGGAACAACAAATTATTCAAGTGGAACAGTCAACTCCTTGGGAAAAAAACAAAAATTTTGGAGGCAAAGATCTAGACAGCTCTGGCTTACTTTGGGAGACAAAAATACCAACTATTTTCATAAGAGTACTCTATACCGCCAGAAAAAGAATGAAATCCAAGGAATTAAAGATTGTAATAATTCTTGGGTGACAGATCATAAAAATATATCAAAAGTCATTATCTCTTATTTTTCGGACTTATTCACACATCAACCTCAACATGATTTGTCCTTTATCTCAGATATCTTTAATCCTATTATTTCTAAGGAAGATAATGCTTTCTTAACTACCATCCTTTCTGAGGAAGAAGTTAAAATAATTTTATTCAGTATAGGTAGTCTCAAATCTCCAGGTCCAGATGGAATGCCAGCTTTAGCATATAAAGAATACTAGGATTCGATGAGCTCTGAAATTGTAGCTTTTGCCAAAGAATTCTTCTAGGAAAAAATTATTTAAACGTTTAAATCATACTTTTATTTGTCTTGTTCCAAAATAGGTCAATCGTACTAATGTCCAAGATTATCGTCCCATTAGTCTTTGTAATGTACTCTATAAAATCATTTAAAAAAATTATAGCTTCCCGTCTTCGTACTAATGTCCAAGATTATCGTCCCATTAGTCTTTATCCCATGGCGACAAATGTCAGATAACACCATTATAGCTCATGAAATGTTCCACTTTTTAAAACATCACAAGCGTGGTATAACATATGCGGCCCTTAAGTTAGATATGGCCAAAGCCTATGATAGACTGGAATGGTCTTTTCTTCTTTCAGTTTTAAAAGAATTAGGATTTTTTGAAGACCTCTGTCACATCATTTTAGAATGTATTTCGTCTGTCTCCTACCCTATTCTTATCAATGGTACTTCTGAATGGAAAATTCTGCCTACTAAAGGGTTGAGACAAGGTGATCCATTATCCCCTACCTATTTATTCTATCCATGGAATGTCTAACAAGAATGATTATGAAAGCTAAACATAACAATCCACTCAAAGGTTTACAAATATCTACTAGAGCCCCCTCCATCTCCCATCTTTTCTTTGTAGATGACATCCTATTATTCCTTCGTGGTCATTGAGATGAGTTAGACAACCTCCAAAATATTCTCCATCAATTTCAAGATTCCTCAAGACAATTAATTAATTTAGAGAAATCAATAATTTATTTTAGCAAGAACATCTACCCTAGGCACCAAARAATAATTCGTAGACAACTTTAAATAAAAACCCTTCCTGAGAATACCAAATACCAAGGTCTTCCTATAATTTGGGGTCGAAATAAACACTCCCATTTATCCTTTATTTCGGATAATCTTAAAGCTAACCTTAATAAATGGAAAGCTACAGCTCTCAGTCAAGCTAGTAAAAGAATTCTCATTCAGTCTGTTATTCAAGCTATTCCATCTCATACTATGTCTGTTGTACAATTACCCCAAAAAACTATAACTGTTTATTGAGCAAATTATTAAAGATTTTTAGTGGGCCAGGTCAGAATCCAATTTACATCCTTATCATTGGTGCTCTTGGAACTCTCTAACTATTCCTAAATCATCTGGAGGCCTAGGTTTTAGAAATATTAAGTTAGTAAATCTAGTACTACTTAAAAACTAGCCTGGAGGTATCTAAATGAGCAACATAAAATGTGGGCCCAACTCTGGAAATCTAAATATCTCCCAATTCATTCTCTCTTCCCTTATTACATCCCTTCGAATAGTTCCTTTTTTTCTTGGAAATTTTTGGCACCCAAACTTTAAATTCTACTTCAGGAAGTAGGATTTTTAGTTCGGGAATCCTCTTCAGAACAACTTGCTCATCTACCTTGGATCCAAAATAATGGAAATTTTCGTATGATAACTCACCCTATTCCTCTTCCTGAGTCTCACCTTACCTTTAAGGATATTATTATTAATGGTAGTTGGAATGCTCTTAATCTTCATCAATATTTTGACACTAAACAAGTAGAGTGCATCTTACAAACATCTATTTTCCTAGCTAATAACTCTATTTCCTGGATTTGGACTAAACATTCAATAGGTAAATTTTTAACTTCAGCTGCCTATAATGATCTGTTACCTGATTCTCTCCCAAGATTTTCTAACCATCAAAAATCTTGTGTCAAATGGATTTGGAAACTTTCTTGTCCCCCTCGTTATCAATTATTCATTTGGAGGATTATCCAAGGTTTTATTCCTGTCAAAACAAAAATTTTACTACCAATCAGGACCAAAATTATGTTCTTTGTCAAAATCAATTGGAAACCCTTCATCATCTTTACCCAATTGGATAAACTGTATTCTCAAACTTCGTTCTCTTTTCTCTGAAAAAAACACTTTTTTTAAGAGTTGTAAGTTGGTATGCTATTTCTTTATATTATATCTAGTTTGCTCGCAATGAAAAATCTTTTAAAGATATTATTGTCTCCAATCTATTGATTCTTAGGAAAATTAATACTATTTTTTATGGTATTCAAATATCAAGTATTTCACGAGAAGCCTCTTCGGATCTATCTCCAATCTTAAACCTTTCTGTGCAATCATATATGGATGGTATTTTATTTACTGATGCAGGAAAGATATCTTTTATTGTTTTTTGATTTGATACTATCCTCCTCAACAATCACCTAGAATGCATTTAAATTTCAGAAGGTCAAAAGAATTTAAATTCAATTAAAGCAGCAGAACTTTTTGCTATTCATCAAGGCATCCTACAGGCTCTTTAACAAAGAAAAATGAACACTTTGGTCTGCTTGGATTCTCAAATGATTATTCCAGCCCTGCAAGGAAAACCTTTCCTTCATTGGTCTTTATTGGCTCTTCTTCAAGGAACTCAAGACTTATTTCAATCATTTCAATCGATTTCTTGTATATATATTAATAGAAAATGTAACATCGTAGCTCATCAGATAGCATGCAGGAGTAAAACTGTC
The DNA here is from genome assembly GCF_000365185.1 of Nelumbo nucifera. The sequence goes on along the minus strand of NW_010729112.1, from coordinate 2,675,442 downwards.
GTACATAATTACTTTTTGTTAGATACTTATCCTCCTAATCTCCCTAATGTAAAGAACTATGTAGTCTATTCTTTTTGTTAATATAATAGTTTATCTTTCAAAAAAAAAAAAAAAGAAAGCAGGCTCTTAAATACAGAGTTGCATACTCTTTTTTCTTTTAATGCAAAAGGTATCCAACAAAATATGTTCTTCTAACTCTCTCTTCTTTCCTATTTTATTTGTCTGACTTTTTTGAGCTATCCGGTATTCTGATTGCAATGAAATTGTTTAATAAAAAATTTACAACACTGATAACAAATGCTTAAAATAGTGGTGCTGGATTTAAATAGATATTGTTGCTAAATCTTGGTTTGGGGGCATAAGTACTTGGTATCATATTCCACTTCCAATTTCTCCAATTTGGGTTTCAAATAGGTACATTTTCAGCACCAAGTAGCCATCCTGAAAACTTGAAACAACTAAGTATTGATTTAGAAGAGAAAACCAAAAAAGAAGGGAAATCTATTTATAAAATAGAGAGACTAGTGGATGAGGATAGGCTGGGAGAGTTGTTGGGCTTGGAGAAGAATCAAGTCGAAGTGATCACAATGGGAGATGGGTTCAATTTGAAGGACATTTGGCCTGGAAAAAGCTTCAGCTCTAAAATCTATCTTCGATATCCTTCTACCCTTTCTTACTCTACTATCGCTTCTTTCAAAACCGAAAGTGGAAGACTAGAATCCTGTTTTTGCTCAACGACATTGAACAACTTCCCCCAGGCTTAGTTGAATTTGTTCTTAGACCTCAAATTTGACCCATCACCTAATTTTCATTTTAGCTTGCACTAATTTTTCGATCAAGTTATTTGCATCGAGGAATCAAGTTGTTGAAAATTTCAACTTGTTGGGTTTTATTATTTTCATCATGATTTAACGGTGATGTCAATTGTTAGAAAACTTAAGAATACTTTTAAGGGATTTTGTAAACAATAGGAGTAGGATTAGTCCATTTCCTCACATTGATTGTAATGCATTGTCAGCACCAAATTTTTGCTTAGTCCGTCGTCTAAAGCCTTAATTTACCCTGAATGCCTGATTAGACCATTCCGACCATTCCAAAATGCCAAAAAACTTGAATTTTGCCCCTCAAACCTTCAAACCTACCATTAAATTTACCCGATGCCAAACCAATGGCCCCAATCAACTCCCATCTACACTTTGACCCTCATATCATACACCACCATTAGACTCAAGACCTCCCAAAATACACACCCAACAAATATCACCTCAAAATTCCTCCGTTTACCCTTTCATCAAGCAAATATTCCATTTTGACCTATTTCGTTAGCATAAAACACTTACAACCCAGATCCCCTTGGTCCAAACACATTTGAGTCAATCAGACCATACAGTTAAGCCCTAGACACACCAAAACACCTGCTCATAAAGTTATAAGCCAAGATTCTCCCGTTTATTCCTCAATCAAACTAAGATTCCATTCTACATCCTCTCATTGATCCAAATTCCTACGATCCTGACTCCCCTAAACCAATAAGACATTACCATCAAATCTTAGACAACCCTAAAATACCCACCGGTAAAATTTCATCCTAAAATACCTTTGTTTGCCCCTCTGTTGTGCATAGATTCTGTTTCGAGAATCCATATTGATCGAATCAAGCCCTTTCCAAATCTGCCCGATCTATGCCTATTTGACCCAATCTGAAACCACCAATCAACTTAGAATGTCCAAAAACCTCACCTGCCAAATTTCAGTAAAAAATACCCCTCATTTACCCATCTATTAGGAAATATTCCATTTTGGTCAATCTCATTGGTCCATGCATGTAAAACCCCTCTTTGTACCTAGGACCCATTTCAACACTTTGATCATTAACCCAAAAGCCCCGTCGAGCCAAAACTCCCCCTGACCCTATTTACTAAAATTACCAAAATTCCCCTCGAATTCCCAAAAATTACAAACCGCCCCCAACCCTATTATAAAAGCTAACCTATCTCCTTCATTTACTCTAATCTAATGTTCTCCCTTAGAGGTGTAAAGTAGGCCATGTCGGGCCGGCATGACACAACCCATGGGCGGTCCACACAAAGTGCGGGTCGTACCATGATGGCCCACGGACCATGGGCCGTGCCACCTTCCCCGGTGAAAAATTTGGGGGTCGGCTTGGCACGACCTATGGCCCGGGCCCATGTGGGTCCATGGGCCGAGCCTTGGGCCAAGTCGGGCCGTGTATCGGGCCAAAGCTATTTATTTAAAAAATTGACAAAAAAACTTAAAATTTTAATTTTATATGAATTTTATGTATAAAATTACTTATATATACAGTAATTAAATAAATTAATATAATAAAATAAAAAAAATATTTATTTTATTAATATATTATATACTATATATTATTATATAATTATAATATATATAAATATATATAATATATATATGGGCCGTGCTGTACCAGGCTATGGGCCGCAGGCGACGGCCCGCTCGATCGTACCATACCGTGCCGGCCCGTGGACCTAAAATTCCAGGCCCGGCACGACCCGCAGACCGTCGTGCCGGGCGCGGCCTGATTTACACCTCTATTCACCCTCTTCCTCCTCTCCACTAAACAGGGGCGGCTGAGGCGACCTCCCGATTTCTCTCGTCTCCTTTCTCCTCTTCCCTTATCTCTTTCTCATTTTCTGTCTCTCTTTATTTATTTCCCATGATCTCTCTTCCCTGGTGAAAGAATAGGAAGGGGGACACTGTTCGTCTTCTTCCTGAACCTTTGAGTTCAGTGGCGGCAAGGGAACACTCTTCTTCTTCTTCGATTTTCCTCTCTGTTCATCGTCTTCTCAGCAATGACAGAGAAACCCTCTAGATACCCACGAAACCCTTCTTCATTCCCAGTTCACCCTGGTGCGAATCGAACTACCTCAAGTCTCGTTCTATATTTTTGTTATGTTCCTTCCATTCCCCAATATTCTAATTAAAATTCAATCGACTGCCGAGCCCTCTCTATTCCCTATTTCTCATTGCCGGTCGAGCAGAGGTTGAGGTAGCAGTGACAACTTAGTATATCGTTTTCTTCTCTGCGTGGAAATGGTCTACATCCAGCGCATCATCCAGTTTTTATTATCTTTCTTCCAAATCGTCGTAGCAGACTCAAAGTTTCCCTTCCCATTCTTCAACTTCAGGCCAAACATAATCAAGTAAATCTGATCCATCCTTTTCCTCTTTCTTGCTGCAATGAGGATCTGAGGTCGGGGACGAAGGTTGATGGAGTTGGTTCCATTGAACCCACTCCGGCAAATTCTCGTCCCTGATCCAATCCGACCTGAGTTCTTATTGATTCCCATGCTTTGGTTAGATCCAAATGTAACTTCACAATGATTAAATCCGATTTCATTTTATTATTTCTCTTCCTTCATGCTATGTAGTTAGATCCGGGTAGTTTAGGTTTGAATTGGATTTCCCCGTAGTTTACTTTATTAATGGTAGATATATTCTCATTAGCATATACGGTAGGAATTAGGTGGATAAACAAGGGAAAGAAGAATTAAAAGAATTAATAAAACAACATCGGATTTGTTCTTGTCTTTTTGTTTTTAATTGTTTAATTGATTATGTTCATGGGAGTCTCATATGCGCCACACCTATAGGACTCGGGAGAGGGGTCCCTCTCCTGTCCAAGTCTTACTCACACTGATTTAACCAGTGCCTGTGCCTCGAGCTACTGGAGTCATTATTAAACCAAAATGAGTACTCCATTTCCAGCCCAAGTGAATCATTTTCTGACGCTCACATGCATCAACCACAATTAATGAAAATGCATCCGATGGTCTCACTGGGTTAGTAGTTTAGTGTTTCAAAGTTTGTATTGAAATGTTGACTTTCAAACACCAAAACCTTCAAACTGCTCAGACCATCTAGTGCATTTTCAATAATTGCGGTTGATGCATTGCATTACGGTCAATTCTGAGGTATATCAACAGGGTGAGAGACCCTTGGCCTCCATACACTATAGATAGCCTTGAGTGAATGGAAGCTGCAACAGTCCCCTAAGCGGGCAGCTGCTCCTACTCATAATTTCAAGCAACCTACTCTGAAACACGAACAAACTTTATACTACATGCCAAAAGATTAGAGATGTTCTCATTCAAAAAGCCTTTGTTTCTATTTTTCATTGTTATGTTCGTCTTCGTCTCTCTTCCTGTGGAGATAACATTATCAACAAGAACAGAAGCTGAAGCTCTGGTCAAATGGGAGAACAGTTTATCTTCTTTTGCTTCCCTCAATTCCTGGTCTCTCGACAATATTCAAAATCACTGCAATTGGGCCGGCATCACATGCAACGATGATACAAGTGTGATTGAGGTAAATCTTCCCTCCTCAAATCTTAATGGGACACTTGAGCAATTCAGTATGAGTTCACTACCCAATCTCACCCGCTTGGATCTTAGCTTCAATAAACTGAAGGGAACGATTCCACCAGCCATTAGAAATCTCAGCAAGCTCACCCATTTAGACCTAGGCTCCAATTATTTCTATAACATCATCCCTCCAGAAATGGGACTTTTATCAGAGCTCCGTGTTCTTAACCTCTCTAAGAACCAACTTGGAGGTCCAATCCCATATCAGCTCAGCAATATACAGAAGGTTCAGTACTTACACCTTGGAGAGAACAACTTGGAATCCCCAAACCCAATAAAATTTTCTGGCATGCCTCAGTTGATATACCTTAATCTTTCTTACAACAATCTTGCCAAGGAGTTGCCGCCATTCATCCTCAATTGCCCGAACCTAACATTAATCGACTTGTCAGTGAACCACTTGAGTGGTCCAATACCAGAATCCTTAATGACCAGCTTACAGAAGCTTGAGTACCTCTATTTCACCTACAATTCCTTTCAAGGGAAATTGCCTGTAAACCTGTTTAAGCTTGCTTCGCTCCAAGTATTACGTCTTGGATACAACAATTTCACTGGTGCGATACCCACTGAGATTGGTTCCATTACCCGACTTCAAATTCTTGATTTATACAACAATTCGCTAAGCGGACGGATTCCTCCTTCTATAGGCCAACTCACCATGCTTGAATTTCTTGATCTCGGTCATAATCGATTGAATTCTACTATTCCTTCCGAACTTGGCCTTTGTACTAATCTCACGTACCTAAGCCTTGCAGAGAATTCCCTCGTTGGGAAGCTGCCTTATTCCCTGTGTAAACTCACTAAGATATCTGAACTGGGTATCTCGGATAACTTCCTCTCTGGAGAGATCTCTCCGTTTTTCTTGACAAATTGGACGCAATTAATATCCTTGCAACTCCAGAACAATTCTTTCACAGGAAACATTCCACCGGAGATTGGCAGACTGACAGAGCTTACATACCTCCATCTTTACAATAATGAATTCTCAGGTTCTATCCCTCCAGAGATCGGAAACCTGAAGGAATTGATGTCGCTGATCCTCTCGAGTAACATGCTTTCCGGTGAGTTGCCACCCGCGCTATGCAACAGTTTTGCCTTTCAATACTTGATGATGTCTTATAACAATTTCACGGGCCCCTTGCCGGATTGCTTCAGGAATTGCTCAGGACTGGTCAGAGTCACGCTTCTACATAACCAACTCACAGGGGATATATCCAAGGCATTTGGAGTGCATCCAAATATTGAGTATATAGATCTCAGTGGGAATCAATTGTCTGGAGAGCTCTCTCCGGAGTGGGGGCAATGTGCAAATCTTACTGCTTTGCGCATTAGTGGGAATAAAATCACTGGTGAAATCCCAGCTGAGATTGGGAAGTTGACTCAGTTAGGAGTACTAATCCTTTCTTCAAATGAGCTGACCGGAAAAGTTCCTACTGAATTGGGAAACTTAAGCAAGTTAAGTCGTCTTTATTTGAGCAACAACCACTTTACAGGGGTGATTCCTCAAAGCGTCGGCAATTTATATGGGCTACAAGAACTGGATTTGTCAGGAAATGCACTGAGTGGTAGCTTACCCGTAGAACTTGGAAATTGTATCAACTTGATACAGCTGAACTTGAGCAACAATGAATTATCTGGTGAAATACCTTCTGAGATGGGAAGTTTGATCAACTTGCAGTCATTTCTCGATCTTAGTAGAAATTCACTCTCTGGACCAATCCCTCAAAACTTGGATAAGCTGATAAAATTGGAGAATCTCAACCTCTCCCATAACAATCTTTCTGGCAGGATCCCAAAAACGCTAGCTGATATGCCGAGTTTACAAGATATCGATCTATCCTTCAATGAGTTGATGGGTCCCGTCCCGACTGGCAAGGTTTTCCAGAAAACTCCCACTGAGGCCTTTACAGGGAATCCAGGCTTATGTGGAGATGTAAAAGGACTGCCCACTTGTAGTTCCAGCCTTGCAAATGGCGATTCGATCAAGCACAAGAAAATCCTTATCGTTTTCATTGTCCCGTCCTTCAGCATTTTACTTTTAGTAGCCATAGTTTTTGGAATTCTGATCCTGAGAAGGAAATCAAGAAAAGCAAATGTCAAGGACAGAGGAGGCAAGGAGGATGCAACTTCTAACTCATTGATTTGGGGAAAAGGAGGGAAATTTACATTTGGTGATATAATGGAAGCCACAGAGAACTTCAACGACAAGTACTGTATCGGAGAAGGAGGATCAGGGAGTGTTTTCAAAACGGTACTGTCAACAGGTCACATTCTGGCCGTCAAACGACTCAAAGTTTCAGATTCTAGTGATATCCCAGCAACAAATCGACGAAGTTTCGAGAATGAAATCAGAACACTGAGGGGAATCCGGCACCGAAATATCATTAAATTGTATGGATTCTGCTCCAAGAATGGTTGCATGTACTTGGTGTATGAGTACGTAGAGAGAGGTTGTTTGAGAAATGTCCTAACTGGGGACGAAGGAAGAGAGAAGCTAGATTGGGTGGCCAGGCTGAAGATCATACAAGGAGTGGCCCATGCTGTTGCTTACTTGCACCATGGCTGCGTGCCTGCTATCGTGCATCGGGACATATCTCTGAGTAACATCTTGCTTGAGTCTGACTTCGAACCTCGGCTCTCCGACTACGGAACAGCCAGATTGTTGAGTGCTAATTCATCCAACTGGACATCTATTGCTGGGTCTTATGGCTACATGGCTCCAGGTAAGCTGTCATCTCATTCCCTGTTACTGCTACTCCGTTAGTCGCTTCTAATTGTTAGGAATTATATATGTTCTGTTTTGGTTCATGGATGGGATGGGAACGATCCATGCATCCATATTTGCTAATACCAGTTTTTGTGGGGCAAACTGCCAACTGGGGAACCACCCCAGTACAGGGAGGTCCAAACAATTAGACCAACTGAAGAGTTCTAAGTTTCAATCTCTCTATTAGTGGATGTAATTAATTTCTAAGTGGCTAGAGCTATTTCATTCATAAATTCTTATCCCCTATCTTCATCTTCATGAACGTGCAGAGCTTGCATTTACAATGAAGGTCTGAAAAGTGCGATGTTTATAGCTTCGGGGTTGTATCATTGGAAGTTCTAATGGGAAGACACCCAGGAGAGTTCCTATCTTCCCTATCCTCATCACTCTCATCTAATCAGGCTGACTTGCTATTGAAGGATGTCTTAGACCAAAGGCTTGAAGCTCCCACAGGTCAATTGGCAAACAAGGTGGTGTCTGTATTTACTTTGGCTTTAGCATGCACAAATGGCAATCCCGACTCACGACCCACCATGAATTTCGTTGCACAAGAGCTGTCATCTCAGACCAATTCATCCATCTCTCTGAACCATTTGCGTTTGGCACAATCACACTGACCAAACTGATAGGTTATCAGAAATTGATCGAATTAAGCCAATCTTTCTGTTTCCTTCTTCGTGCCCAGAAGCGGGGAAATGATCAGCTGGAGCATGTACCCAAATGGAAGGATGTGGCTAGTTTTAAGTAGTTAATTCATAGTTTTTTTTTCCTGAAACAAGTAAATTCATAGTTCAGTTTAAAGAATAATGTTGATAACATAATATTTTGTATTTAGTATCCATAAACTTTCTTTCTGTTGGAATATATACATTGTTATTGGATGCTTATTGGATTAGATGCCGTTACAAAGAGTCTGGATCATATGTTGTGCTACTTTGCAAATACATGATTCTCATTCATGGATGAAGGTTAAAACAAATATTCCACTTTAATTAGGTTTTAACAAGAGAATCTTATTTGAATTTGAATTTGTACATCTCTGTAAGTAATTGACAAATGTGGATTCTTCCCCTTTATTGATGGATTTGGGTTAATCATGAGCTTTATTGATGGATTCGAATCCGCATCTTTGTATATCTCTGTACCACGCATTTATAAAATAGGGTGGCTTGTCTATCAAAGAAATATAGGTGCTATTCAGGGAAATGGTTCCCTAAACTATCTTTCCAATGAAGCAAGAATGGCTACCCAAGTTCTTTTATGGGGGAGATAATTCATGTTTGAACCAATTTGTGTTTGCGGTTAAGATCGGAATTCTCTATTGTTAATACATGTTTGTTTCAGATGGGAATCGGAGTCAAATTCCAATAGTTGGTGTTTGGTTTATTTGGAGTTGAAATCAGAATCAACTAAAACTTTTTCATTTTGTATATATTTATTATATTTTATAATTATTGTTTTATTATTTTTGTTCTATTATTATTATTATTGTTATTATTATTATTATTATTATTATTATTATTATTATTACTATTAATATTTAATAATGAATATATTAATATCTTTTAATGATTTATGAATATTTTATTAATATGTTATAATTATTTAGTAATTAATTCCTTTGCTTTTTATTATTAATTTATTAATATTTTGCTATAGTATTATTTTATTACTATTTTACTTATATTTTATTAATATTAAGGTTTTGAGGGATTTTCTTTTGTGAGGAATTCTTTATTTTTTGACAAACTCGAAAATGAGAATTTCATTCCAAATGGAGAAATCTGAAATGACCATTTCCCCATATTGGGGGATTGCATTTCAATAAGAATAGGAATCAGAATCCTATTCGGACCAAACAAATGACTGGAAAATGGAATGGGCCTTTCCCATTCTGATTCTGATTCCATGCTCTTAACCCAATTAGTGACAAGGAAGACATAAACCTCTTAATAGATCATGAAACAATGAGGTATCATGGGCCTAAAGCTAAGGACAGAACAAAGAGACCCCAATTCATTAAGGCTATATTTGGTTTGAAGGAAAAGGTAGGGAAAGAAAGGAAAAGACAGAAAATACAATACAAGGGTTGTAAAAGTTTCCCTATGTTTCTCTTATTTTCCCTACATTTTCCTTCAAAAAGAACATGACCTAAGTGCTTCATTAATCCAGATTTATTTTATTCATTCTCTTCAATCCCCTAAATTCTATCTCACAAATTTCATTAAAACGGTTTTCCAACCAATATTAATGTAATTAACAAATCACCAATTCTCACAGCCAATATTGAAGCTTAAAACATCAAGGAAAATTACCAATATTAATGTAATTCACAGATCATTTCTCGTATGCAGCATGGCCACGGTTTTATAGCTAGTGGCTTAAATATAATGTATTGAGACGGTTTTTAAATTAACCGTTGCAATACATCCCAATTTTGAGATAGGAAATATTAAACCGTGGCAATTTTATTTGCGCGGGTTCTAAAAGTTTTGTCTACTTGGCAAAAAGAAAGAATTGCCCGCGCATTCTTGCTCTCGCGTCTCTCAACTCTAGTTTTCACTCACTCTCTCTCTCTCTCTCATCTGAACCTGCTGCAACTCTCTCTCAATCGAACTCGCTCTCACTCTCACTCCGAAAATACCGATTTCTATTGGGTTTGCCATCAACAACATTCGTTACTGGGCAGAGAGCTTCACCCTGTGAGAGAGCATACTCTCTTTGCCTCACCAGAGAAGAAGATAACAGCCACCTTCATTTGGTGCCAAACCATCCTCGTTGGAGAAGAAATCTTCATCTCGTGCCAGGTTAAATAACAAATCTTCATTTGTCATCAAAGAAGGAAAATCTAGGCATCGCAGCACCACTGCTGCATAAAAAAAATTCAGGTTAGATAACAGCGGCTAAACGTATCATGCACCTTACAATTCTGGTTATTTAGGGTTCTTTTTTTTTTGGTTTCATATTCCAATCTATAACAAAATTACGCCAATGGCTCAATGTATTGCTGTTGTCAAGTCTAACAGTTTTTAGATATTGTACTTCGACAGGCCAAGTCAGTTTGAAAATCGACTTATCTATCCAAAGTAATTGGAAAGAAGGTAAGGAAATCTGTTCCCTTTAGTTTAATTGATCTATTTGTCTTTTCCTCAAGTCTGATTATTTTTATGCTTAGTTTAATTGTTTTGGGAAAGACAACTTTTTTGTTTTATCCTTATTCAATCATCAAATGAAAATACAAAAGGTAAACAATTAACATGGTACGATGATGCAAAAGATAAACAATTAACAGTCTATTCCCCTATGGTTCTGGTTCTCTTCAGATAACAAACACTTCAACGCCTTAAACCAGAGTTCTCTGAAGCTTCTCACTCAAAAGGGTTAATTGGCCAAACCTCCTCTCTTTAAAATTTACAAGAAGCCAGAAGGTTTTCTAATTCAAATGGAAAAGTGCATGGATCCCAAACATCAAACAAATTAAGGTTGTCGTGTTTTGTACCATTGCTGTTTTTCATAAAACGTTTGGGGTTGAGCAAATACGAATTGATGCTAAAATGTGATTTGTCATGTCATATGATAAGATATGTTTTGGATTGATAAATACTTGTATAAATACATAATTATATTCATCAAAATTAATATACATTAAAAAGAAAAGTTAAAATACAGAGTGAAGTAGAACCATCCAAGTTTACCTCATTAACAAGTAGGCCTCATTATCATTGTCCATAAAAATAAAATATGGTTGCTGATCATTGAAATTCAAAGGTTCACACTGGTTCTATGCATGTTGAATGCAGACATTAAAAAGGAGAGATTTTACAATCAAGAAGCCTTTGGAAGTCTAAACAATCTGTATGAATTTCTTGAGTTCATGAATATTGAACTTGGTGAATATGGATCTTTTAACAGGAGAAGTTTTATAATAAAGAAGTCTATAAGAAGTCTAAACAATCTTCTGATCATCTTATTGTGAAGCTCATGGCAAAAGTTCTTGGAAACAACTCCTTATCTGTAATCGAATCTGGGTTTGAGAACAAGCAAACAGAGCTCGCTGCAAGGTTTTCCTTAAAAGTAAGATCTTGAACTTCACTTTCAGCGGATCACTGATTGGTCTCACACCCTACCCACAGACCACATGATAAACAGTCTGAGTGTCTGACCATGCCAGTATGGATGTTCAAGAGGGGTGATAGTGACACCTTGTTTCTCTATTGGTTGGTGCACATAGCTTCAGTCCTTGCTAGGTATGGAAATAGCTGTACATGCTTTTATATCAGCATTATTGGGTTTTTAAATCTTCATTAAACTGTATATGCTGCTTGTGCTTCGATAATAAGGAAGATGTTAGATATTTGTTCAAATCATCAGATCATATCTTTTCAAGTTGGTCAAGGATACATGGAAACATGAAGACTAAAATTTTTTGGAGTTGCATTCTTTTTGATAATTACTCTATGTTGGGGTTTATGGAAGGAGAAAGAAACAGAAAGTTGTTCTAGGACAAGACTAGAAAAATCAAAAAGAACCTGTGCTATCTTATTCACAATTTCCATCTTATTGATGATTTTGACTGCTTTTCCTATACATTCCTGTTTTCAGCTGAATTGAAGAAAAATACCAAGGAAAAACCACCATCCATTAAGACACTTTTTGGTAGATTTTTCCTCTATCTCTTTCCTTGTACTTGCTTGAAATATCTATTTATTTCTTTCTGAAATTTCTCTTAGGTATATTTATCAAAAAAAAGAAATTTCTCTTAGGTATGGTAGTCTATAATTAATTAATTGATAGAATTGGCTCTACTGACATGCATCATTTGCCTACTAGGTAGGAATATTACATAATATTGTGCTCTAAAGTGGTTGTGGAGATTTCCGGGAGAATCAGACAGGTTATGGCATAAAGTGATCGCTAGTATTCATGGGCTCTCTGTGAACGGGTGGGATGCTGAAACTTCTAGCAGGGCCTCTTGCTTTTCACCCTGGAGAGCAATTCAGAAATGCCTTCCATCCTTTCTCAATCACATCAGATTCGATTTTAATTCAGGAAACAAGATCAAGTTCTGGGAGGATCTTTGGGTGGGTGAAGCCCCTTTAAAGGTTTCTTTCCCTTCTTTCTTCACCCTTTCTGCTCTCAAGGGTAAGCCAATTTCTGAGTTTCTGCTCCCCTCTCCCTTAGCTAACGGGCTTGGGTGGAATCTAGGTTTTCGTAGAAATGTGAGGGACACTGAGTTAGGCCTTCTTTCAAACCTTCTACACATTATTGAAGGGGTTTTCCCAGACCTAAGTAAACAAGATGATAGAATTTGGACTCTACATCCTTCTGGGGTTTTCAGTTGTGTTTCTTTTTTCAAATCGTTATCTATGCCTTCTCAACCAATTACTCCCTTTCCAGTCAAAGAGATCTGGTGTCATTCGATTCCCCCCAAAGTGAGTGCTTTTTGTTGGGAGGCCTTCCATGGTGCAATCAACACTTGTGATATTTTACAGAGGAAGAGACTTGGATGGTGCCTCTCCCCTAATTGGTGTTGCTTGTGTGAATCCAACGGTGAATCTGCTCTTCACTTGTTCATTTCCTGTCCTTTTGCTTGTGGTATTTGGGATCGGTTCTATTCTCTTTTTGGGTGCAGGTGGAATACTCTGGACAAATTGGACAGGTTATTTAATAGATCCACTTTCAGCTGGCCAAAAAGGAGGGGAGGACTGATGTGGAGGTGCACAAGAGCAGCAATAATATGGACTCTATGGGAGGAAAGAAATAAGTGTATATTTGAGGAAAAGAAAAGAAGAAATGAAGCATTAATTGAAGGGATCATGGCAAAAGTGGCCTTCTGGATAAAGACTTTGGATTTGTTCTCAGATTTCTCTATTGATGATATATTAAGGAACTGGAGAACAATTGCAGCCTCAACTTCAGCTAAGTGGATGACACTAAAGGAATGGGAACCCCCAAAGGTAGGTTTCCTGAAATTAAATTTCGATGGAAGTAGTTTTGGGAACCTAGGGCCCTATGGAATTGGAGGGGTTCTAAGGAATGAAAGCGGAGTGATTTTGGGAATGTACTCAGGTCCCATTAGGGTGTGTGACTCTGTAACAGCAGAATTGAAGGCAGTACTTTATAGGATGCAAAAACCTTTGGAAAAGGGGTTCCGGAAGCTAATAGTTGAAGGCGACTCCAAAATAGTAATAAGTTGGTTTAAGCAGAACGAGAAGATTCCTTGGTTTTTCGGAAACAATTTCAAACATTTCAAGAGGTTCTCAAGGGATATGCAGCTGATATTTCAATGGGCTCCTAGGTCGGCAAATGGCTTAGCTGACCATCTAGCAAAGCAAGGGGTAAATAGAGCAGAGTGCTTCTGGGCTCAATTGTGAGACTGATCATCAATTTGTCTATGTATTCTATTGTTGGTAGCCGAGGCTGCCCATGTTTCTGTATTATCTTTATTCTCTAAGTAATGAAATCTACTTTGATTACTGATAAAAAAAATATTCTGCTCTAAAATAGATTAATATATAAATATATTAAACTAGTAACATTAATTAATTAATTAATTAAATCAAGATAAATGCAGTTGATATTGTTTCTTAATGAAGTCTATATTCTTCTAGAAAAGCAACAAATCACCTTCATGGAAGTGTAGAAAGGAAAGTAAAGGATTGGAACGGAGTCACATTTGGTGCCTGGAATGATGGGGCCTATGTAAAGCTGGCTTCTGCCCCACTGCCCCTTTGTTTATCCTAAATGTATGAATTATGATAGAGGATTCTAAGATACGTTTTGTTTAATCTTTGCAATTAGTATAATGCTTATATGAAATCTCCATGGCTGAATGGAGCATCTGTTTACTCCCATGTTCATATGGTCAATCAGAACCATCCATTGGATGGGGGGGGATCCCCTGAATGTAGCATCTGTTTACTCCCAAGTGCATATCAACTCTATAGTCTATACCACATTTTATATTGGAGTCCTCCCCAAGTGTTACTCCTTCCACTCGATTTGAGTATATACAAATCCCACTTCCATAGAATTTAGAATCATGCATGGTGTTGTTTTGTTTTTGTCTTGGATTTTATTTTTGCCTGATTAAAGTCTGTCAACGAGGAGGGTTCTGGTTTAGATAACATGGTAACTTGCATACATGCAAAGCACTATCTTCTTCATTTTTACTGATGCTGATATATGTGCTTATAGTCCACTGTCATGGTGGGCTTTATGTTTCTCCAACCATAGCTGTGAGCAGGCTTGGGGGTTTGATTGCTGGGGCTTGGGCAGCAATGATGTCTCTAGGTCAAAAGGGTGAAATTCATCTACCCTCATTTACATCATAGATATGTTAAAGTTCTGCTTTTAGTACCAGAATTATATGATTAACAACCCTCTTTTCTTATTCATTAGTTCTGTTCTTTATGATGGGTAGCTGTGGTTCATTAATCTTGTAGGGTACTTGAAATGCACCAAGGAAATCATGGAAACATCAAAGAGAATCCAGAAAGGGTAATTGATTTTTCCATCACTTTGGTGGTATTCCAAGATTTCAGGTTCTCTAGAATCACCTTTGTTTTTTTTTTGATCAGCAAGAATCACTTATTTATCTTTGGAGAATAAAGGAGATTCCAGAATTATTTATCATTGGAAGACCAGATCTGACAATTGTGGCATTTGGTTCAAATGATGTAGACATATTTGAGGTGAATGATATTATGTCTTCCAAAGGGTGGCATTTGAATGCATTGCAGAAACCCAACAGGTAAGTCTTTTTTTCTCTTTAATATGAGATTTAAGGACTGTGAGTCCAAGAGGTCTACATGTGGAAAAGGTTTCAATGAAGCAGCCAAGTGGTCTTTTTAAGAAGTAAAAACCAATAGCCAAATGATGTAGACATATATGTACTTTGTCTTTCATTTTTTACTTCTTATTGGCATCAAAAAGCTTTTGTGACAATGTATAATGATACATATAAGATGGAAAGTTCTCAGTAATAGAATAATATAAATCAGAAGATAAACCCTACCCAAAGTCTTTTCAATTTGCACCACTCCACACCTAGAACACGAACCAATTAAATGACAGCCTCCAAAATCTTTAAAATCTAGAGCTTAGCCTCTCTGATATGATGGGTGTTTGCAGTTCTGCACATAACAGTATAACATCCAAAAGTGATGTTTATCACCTTCAAGATTTTATGTTGCTTTCTTTCCAAAAGCTCCAAAATATTGCTAAAGGAAATGTCATTTTACAAGGTAGAACTCCTAGGAGGTAGAACTCCATGCTGCTTGGAGGAAACACAGATTGATGATAATTGACTCATTGGAGAGCTTGTTAAGTTATGATGGGTTGGGTTTGGGCTGTTACCACTGAAGGGATGAGAGATCCATCCTATGGACGCCCAAAGATTGCGGAATAAGGGGCGAATTTCAAAAATTTTATCTCTCCCTTCAACTGGGAATCGTATTCCCTATTTAGAAAATCATATTTTCAAGGATCAATCTTGAACCATAA
>NW_010729112.1:2575090-2651870 GCF_000365185.1 Nelumbo nucifera | reverse complement strand
ATTAAGTGTCCAGTTTAAGGGTATTACACAGAAACATACCAAGGGAACATGAATCAAATATGTATCTTTATTCATTTACAATAAACTCATAAAATACATCATTTTGATTGAAGCTAAGGGCATACAAAACTGTCTAACAACCAAAATGTGCCCCGACACCAATTATGATATTAATCCTTTGATATTCATTTACTTCCATGCATGGTGTATGATTGCCATTTTGGGGGGGGGGGGGTATATAGTCAAAACTCAAGTGGTTGAGAAAAACTCTGTTTTTTGGTAAATGGTTGAGAAAAAATGACTTTGACTCATTTTAAGCAGTAGATCCAAGAGGTCTACTGTATGATCATCAGCTCTTTTTAAGCAGTAAAAGCCTACAGACTTATTTACATTCAGAAAATTAGTGGCAGAATAAAATCATAAAACTGTTGAGTTGTGATTTTGTATGTATGGGTGTGTTTTCCATTGGATCAGAAGTGGGGCATTATTCCACAAGTCGAATTGGTTTGTCAAGTTCAAATGCTTACCTTGGAGGAGGTTGTTTGAGTTTTAATTCATGAGAAGCTAATATAACTAACCTGTTACTAATTTATCACGAATTAATTGCTTAATTGTGTAGATAAAATACCATATAATATACTACCTATTCTTCCTATGTTTGGTTCATTGGTTGATATTTTTTGATGTGTTTGACAGCTCTTATGCCTTGGAGTGAACCTAAAGAATTTTCCTAGCACAGCAAGGCACAGAAAGTGCACTAGAGGGAGGCAAGTGCTTTTTAGGAGCATCACTTTCTTATACTCATGCACCTTGTGAGATTTGGTATCTTTATTTGAATATGATTACTGTAGCATAGGATGGAATACTTGCATTTTTTGCTTTGAAGCTTGATGGCAATGGATCCAATTCTTCTTTTAAAAATACGAAAATTTGGTGTAACCCCAGGAAAGTCATGAGGTTAGCTATAAAATTAGGATTTGTAAAAAGCTTTTTGCTTAATCTATTTTCTGTACTTGTTTTTAACTTGACTTGTTTCTTTAGGGGTCTCACGCAGATAATGCATTAACTGGACAATCCTACTTCTCTTAGATGGGAGGAATTTCATGTTAGGTTGAGATGATTACTGTGAATTATGCCTTTCTTGTGGTGTCAGGAAAGATACTATGACTGTTTTCGACTGCCAGACCTTTCCTTAAATCATTATCAGGAAAACTGTTTTGTGGGATGTTTCATTGCCAGGAAAACGGTTGTAAACACACTGGATACTTGAATCCAGTGTGTTTTGATACATGGTCAGATCCTTAAATCATCATGCCATGTTATACTGTCTTCCCCAACTCCCAGAATTTTCCCTTTGAAACCCTTCTCCACATATGCTCTCCCTATCAAATCCAGGCAGCCCCACCCCTTCCTCCCTTCATCCCAAACCACAACCATGTTAGACCCCATCTTCAGCCCAAACATCCTTCCCTTGAAACAAACCACACAAGGTACCTTCTCCTCCAGTGATTGCAGGTGCTTTGACCATATCTCCAGTATCCAGACTTCACCCTTAAAGACAAACCCATCAGCCATGAACCTTGGCTCATCCAATTGAGCAAGCTTGTTCCACTGGCACCCATCAAAGGTCATAGTCATGGATGTTGCTTGGTTCCCAATGGTCCCACCAGAAACACCTCAACTAGTCCTGCATACCTATTTAAATCAATTGCAATATAACTTAAAGCAGAAAATTCTAATTGAAATACTCAATGGTTGATCACCCCTATACAAAGGAACACATATAACTTACAAAAAGAAAAAAAAAATTCCTGCCCAATTAATTATCTAGTCATGAATACTTTGTAAAGTATTGTAAGCTGTAATTAAGATAATCAGAATCTTCAAACAAGCCATGTACAGATAAATCATCATCATCTAAGCCTTGTTCCAGCCCCAACTATATGGAGTTGGTTGCATGAATCTTGTTTTTACCTATTTTACTTATTTATTTATGGGCATGTGTCAGTATTTATAGAAGCTAAGAGAGATGCCATGTTGCCAAGTTCAGCTTCAGAACTTGCTTCACAACAACCTGAAAATGATTGACAGATTAGATGGTTCATGTTTAGTGATAATGTTGGTTGTGGTGTTGGCAACTTTTAGTTGGACCCTATTTATTAATTAATGGGTCTTTGAATTGATTCTCTCAACTGGTAGAGCCATGAATTGATGCTTGAATTCTAACATAAATTTTATGGAGATTGATATCCATGAAGCATCTTGGCACAAAATAAATTCAGAGAGAGAGAAGCCTGAATACATATTGATATATTATGGAATAGTTTCTCTAATTGCATCTAATCCTAGTTATCAAAAGAGATGAAAACAAGTAAAGGTGTTTTGGACCTTAATGGGTAATGTGATGGTGATAATACTACCATTTGACTATTTTTAATCCCTGAGTGCCATGAATATAGTGCTCAGCTAATCCTATCTCTCCAGTTTGGACAAAACAATAGGTATTCAGTTTATGAATTCCTCATATGGCTACTTTATTGGCTTGATTCAGAGCAGTCCTATGAACTCAAGAAATATCACATTTAATCTTGTTTTCATAGTTATAAAGGGTAGAATCAGGTTTCAATAGAAAAAAAAATAATTAGAATTATGAGATTTTTGTCCATATGAGTGGGTTTATTGGTGGAAATCAGAGTTATGAGGGTGCTTTAGCTATGGCAAGAGTTGCTTTGAAGTTTTAGTCAATGAAGAGAGTTGTCTCCATCAGCTAATTTATCAATGCATGGTTTTCTTCCGATGGCATCTGAACTAGTTTTCTGGACCAGCTTCATTCCTATTTTGCATAAGTTTCTTCTACATATCTCAGGTATTGGTTGTTGGGTCGAAATAGGTCTTGCCACTGGGTTTTGGTTTTTAGTTTTAACTGCTAGCAGTGCCTTTACATCTTGGTTTTCAATCAAGGGATCTAATGTTTCAAAAAATAATTTTGGTGTTTGTATTATGGCTGGCATTGCCTTTACATCTTGTACCAATGCTTGTTTTCTATATTAAGTATTTTACCTGTTGACTGGATGCTACTTTGCTTTGTCTTTGTTACTAATTTCAGATCTATATAAATCATTGAGTTTCTTCTTTCTACCAGTTGTTGTTGATTGTACCAATGTTAAACCAACCAGAAATTTCATCTTTTTCATCCATTTCTTCAAATGCTCCACTGCTGATTCAGCGGATATAATTGATACAAGAACTCCTTTTCTTCTTTAATTCTTCTCTAAGTTATCTAGTTTTCCTTCTTAAATTTCTGGTTGCTTTCTGTTTATACTCCATCGTTTGAACCATTGTTGGTAAACCTGTTTGTACTTTTCAGCCTGTTAGAAATCTGTCTATAGAACACATAAACTGGATCCCAACTGTAAGATTGATTCCTCACCTCTATTTCCATTTCTTTTTATCTGTGAAAGACAAGCTATCTAGCTAATGTTTTTTTTTTTTTTAACTCTGAGCTGAGCTTATGTATATCTTCATACTCTGAGGCCCTCTTTTCTATTATCCAATCTGTATGTGGGATTTTGCAGCTTGGTTGCATGACAGTTCTGATTAGAAGGTTCTGTATGCGTGGATCTTGTTTTTTGTTGAATATATTGCTTAGATTAATTTCTAGGTGTCCTGATCGTCTATCTTCATGTTACTAAATAATCTTTGAGATGTATTGACAAATTTCTGCCAACCAATATAGACTTTGGTTAGATGGTCTCATTTCAAACCTGAATTCTTAGTGAGATTTTTATTTGTTTACAAGATTGTGAACTAATTGTGAAAGTTTCAAAGGTGCTTAATTCAAGGGAAAAGACCTTGTTCTCATTATTGTTCCATTTGAACCGTTACTGCATCTAGACTATTGGGATAGAGAGAAAGATTGGGAGAGGAGAGGAGACCTGATCGCCTAAATGCAAAGCCACTTCTAGTGTGAAGAATTTAACATTAATCATCTCCATAGGCTCAGTTTGAATACAGAAATATATATATAGAGAGAGAGAGAGAAATGACTAAGATAGAGAGAAAGAGATGACTGAGAGAGAG
The DNA here is from genome assembly GCF_000365185.1 of Nelumbo nucifera. Next base: position 2,647,790 of record NW_010729112.1, on the reverse strand, counting down.
AGATGGAGAGGTCGGGAAGAGCAAACAGGAAGAGGAAGAGGCGTGGAGGAAAAGTGGAAAACCTCCCTAGCACGCATCACTTATGTAGCAGCAATTGATTGGTCTTTAGCAGCAGTTTTAATTGACTGCCACTAAAGATCAATACTTCTAGCGGTGGTCACCAATTAGCCAGTTCAAAAACTACCACTAGATTTCTTTTGTAGTGTATTCTTAGTATGATATAATAAATATTTCTTTTAAAAATATGGTTATAATCCTAAAATGATTTAATGTGTAGGCATTCTTAGGATATGATAAGAAAGAGGTGGCTAAGGTATACTTGTTATTGTTAGTGAAGATCCTAAAAAGGTGGTGGGTGATGAAGCATTTGGTCATGGATGGTGTGAGATATCCTTAAAATCAGTAATGAATAATGACTTCGTTTTGTTAAGAAAATGTAGTAATATGGTAACTCTTGGAGATGCACTTGGATCTCACATCATGGGTTAAATCAATGGTAAGTGTATAATGCATATAAAACTCTTACATTATTTAATTTACATAGTTAATTATTGACATCAATCCTTATGTATTCATTTTTGTTGAACTTGACAGACCGAAGTTTATGATACAAAGCGAAGGTCTTGAGTATGATGCACGTACATATAAGCAAACTATTAAGATGCGATGAGGATAATTTTGTTAATTTTTTTTTTCTGTTTTTGGTGATGAAAAATTTTATTAAATGTGTATATTGAACAAAGATTACTATGGATATTTTGTGTAAATTTGTACAGGTTTTATTTGTAAAAACCTCTTTTATCATACGGAAATAGGTGAAATTATTTTTTTAATGGCATTCATTCAAAATTTAAATGAGAAATAAACATTTAGCAACGGCTTGCTACGACATCGGTTTTTGACACTAACCGTTGCTATAAGAATTTTATAGCAACCGTTACCATAATACAAATGAATTGTTAATACTTTAAGCGATGATTTTATCTAAAACCATTGCTATTTCTACTTATTCATCAATAGCCCATATTCTATAGCCACGGCTAAAACCGTTACTATAGCAATTTTTAGCAACGGTACAAAATGAATCCGTTGCAATAAATTTTTTCATTAGCAATGGTTAAAACCGTGGCTATATGTATATTTGTAGCCACGGTGTACAATATCCGTGGCTATAGGTTTTAGCCACGCCAATATCTGCCATCGACAAAAAATAGTGGTTAAATCGTTGCTATAGCCTTTAGCAACGGTTTTTGGTATCTTTTTGCAACGATTTTGTCCATTGTTAAAGCTGATTTTTCCCGTAGTGGGTGCAATTTGGGTGGGCCCAACTTAAACATAGATCAATCCAGGCTACAATTTTATATGGGCTAGGCTTGGATTTTTGGTCTTCAAGCTAAGTCTTTTGGGCTCTTTAATTTTTTTAGCTGGGACTAGCCCTAGCCTTTAAGTAGCTCAAGCCTGGCCTGACCTTATCTCAACTCGAGCCCCGTCCAATTATATCTATCTATCTATGTATCTATCTATACTATCTATAAAATTACAAATAGATGTAGTTGGCTTTCACTAGACTTAAATGCCCCATCTCTAAAGTTTGAATTGAAGAAGGAGCAATGGTGAAAATGTAATTTTTCTTTCTCATTTAATGCTTATTAGGAATGACTTCTTTTTCATTTAATGCTTATTAGGAAAAAAGACACAAATTTTTTTCATAATTATAAAACAAGTCAACAGAAAAAAAATTGTTATTTTGCTTTTCCATTTAATGCCTATTAGGAAAAAGACAAAAATCCCTCTTTTTGTTCAATAATTGGAAAACAAACCATGGTAATTGCAGAAACCTCTCCTAAGATTTTTGACCGTTGCTAAACCTCCACTGAAGTTTGGTAATTGCAATCACCTCCCCTAAACTTTTTGACAGAGTTGAAAGTAAACCCCCTTTGTAAAATCTTCTAACACGAGGCATAAAAATGTCCAAAATACCCATGCAATTATTGTTGATGTTGGTTTATACATGAAAAACAATACAAATGTTATGAACTACAAAAATAGAGAGTTTAAAGTTGTAGTTTTACCTCTTAGCAATTTATATGAAGGGCAAATTTGAAAAATACATCAATTTCAAAAAAGAGATTGGAAGGGCTTGGGGTAGTGATTGATATGAAGAAAAATTTTGGAAAATAAGCATTTTGGTCAAAAGTAATTGCATGGGTATTTTTGACATTTTTGTGCTTCATGTTAGAGGATTCTAATAGAGGGAGTCTATTTGCAATTATGTCAAAAAATTCATGGGAGGTGATTGCATTTACCAAACTATAGGGGAAGTTTAAGCAATGATAAAAAAAACTTTAGGGGAGGTTTTAGCAATTTACCCTTTCATTTATTTAAGTTTGAAAAAAAGACCCGAAAGTACATCTTATGTTCTAAACAGTCAATGTTGGGCCACATTAACCACCTTGAAGAGATTTCCAACTTGCAAGTGGACGGACAATTTATTCTTTAAACTATTTGTTTGGATGATGGTTTGAGCTAGCCAAAGATGCCACATGGCAGGCTCCACAACCGTTTTCTCTTTAGCCACGTCGACACTACACGTAACAGAAGAGCACAACTAAAAAGGAGTGTCCTACACGGACAAGGAAGCGGACTCCACCAGGGAAAAGGAAACCTCCTGAAGACCTCGGCGGAGGACCTCATCCCAACAACCTCGGAAGCCCTATCCATCTAGAACACGGACACCCAACTATAAACAGGTATTCCCTACTCGAGGTAATGGACTTTTGGAAGAAGACTCTGGATATTTCTGCACTATCTCTTTTGCTTGGATTGACATTATTCTAACCTGTACGGCTCGACTACCTCTTTCTCTACCCAACTGACTTAAGCATCAGAGTACCTACCCGGGGAACAACCCCTCAAGCGTCTGACCTTTCTCCTAATTGCAAATCTCAATGCGTGGCTTCATCATTCCACCTCGGTTTCGTCCAGTTAGTAAGATTATCTAATTGTTTCCTCAGTTCGAAACACCTCAGATCGGACAATATCACTATTTTCTTGTTTTTTTTTAATGGTTCAATTCTTGATCATTAAGTTAACGGATGGCTTTCTCTTCTTTATCCCCACCAGATGGTGGGTTAATCCAATTCATTTCCATTATCTTAAAGCCTGAATCATTGGATGACAAAGACATTTGCAAGAGTAAATGATATTTTTTATAGCATTGTAAGGTTTTCAGCGGTTGAAGGAGCTGAAGTTGAATTTATCATATAGAAGTTTATTCTTGAAAAGGTAATGAGAATTCAAATAAAATTCTGGTGAATGTAACTAATATTGTTGTATTTATTTATTTACTTTATCATAAAATTTTACTCTAGGTAGGGGGGGGGGGGCATTTAAAAATTCTATTATGCATCATAGAGAAAGAAAATATAGGGGAGGGCATAGCCCACCTTGCTCTAGGCCCAATAGCAGATGAACTCTCTCGGATACTCTCAACCCCACCCCAAGAAAAAGAAAACCAATACAACATATTACACAAGTTAGTCATCCTAAATTAGAGACTTAGACTTTGTTTGACTTAGTGGCTGAGAGAAACTATAAAGACAACGTTAGAGCCTAAATCAATACCCCAATTAGCTAAAGAATCTACCAATCTATTAGCTTCCCTATACACATGGGTAATGGACACATTCATTTGTGCCATTAATAAAAAGGCCTCTTGTAATTGATAGTGGATCTCCCGAATTCTATTATCACGTTCAACTAACAAACGAGTCCAATAGATTCAAGGCAAAGATTTAAGCCATCATAGAGAAAACAAACTTCAACTTCCATAAAGGCCAAGCATTGTAATAGGAAGCAAAGCCAACAAGAGATTTATCCTCCATGTCTCTTATCATGCCCCTCCCCCTAGGCCTAGGTTAATTTCCTTCGGAATAACCATCTATATTCAATTTAACCATACCGTAGGGGTGGAAGGGGAGGAGGTCGCCAATTAATGCACTTGGAAATTTGCTTTTAGAAGCCTTAATTGAGATTTGAAATCAACGGTCATCTCATGTTAGGGTCTAAAGACCGAGGGTATGGAGCCAAATTATTTAATTTGAAGAGCCAAATTGTAATACAAATAATAATCTGGCTAGTTACCAAATACTTTCCTTCAAAGCAATGATGGCACCTTTCAAGCTAAACTTCCCATAAAAGAACTGAAGGTATAATCATAAGAATTTGATTTCGTTGAGAATTACATACTGATGCAAAGGTTACACCGTTCCATAACTCTACTCTTTACATGTTAGGATAAAAGGGGATCTTGAAAACAACAACAGAATACTCCTAATACTTCAAATCCAACACTCCTGTGGCGAACACATGATCAAAAGATTATATTTATCCTTATTAATTATTGTGGCATATTAATTTTTTGATATATAGTTATACATATCTTAAACTTGGACGAATCATGGTACAATGCATATAATGATTATAAATAGAAAGATGAACATATTGCAACAAGTGTAAAAATGATAACATCAAATCTATACTACTTTAAAAATCACGAATAGTCTCAAGAATATTTCTAGAATTTTTTGAGAACAAAATTTATCCCTGTGATTGTGCCAAATGCAAATGATTCAGAGAGATGATGAATTGGTGTGAGATGACAGCTCTTGTGCAACGAAATTCATGGTGGGTCGTGAGTCGGGATTGTCATTTGTGCATGGTAAAGCCAAAGTAAATACAGACACCACCTTGTTTGCCAATTGACCTGTGGGAGCTTCAAGCCTTGGGTCTAAGACATCCTTCAATAGCAAGTCAGCCTGATTAGATGAGAGTGATGAGGATAGGGAAGATAGGAACTCTCCTGGGTGTCTTCCCATTAGAACTTCCAATGATACAACCCCGAAGCTATAAACATCGCACTTTTCAGTGACCCTCATTGGAAATGCAAGCTCTGCACGTTCATGAAGATGAAGATAGGGGATAAGAATTTATGAATGAAATAGCTCTACCCACTTAAAAATTAATTACATCCATTAATAGAGAGATTGAAACTTAGAAGAACTCTTCAGTTGGTCTAATTGTTTGGACCTCCCTGTACTGGGGTGGTTCCCCAGTTGGCAGTTTGCCCCATAAAACTGGTATATTAGCAAATATGGATGCATGGATCGTTCCCATCCCATCCATGAACCAAAACAGAACATATAATTCCTAACAATTAGAAGCGACTAACGGAGTAGCAGTAACAGGGAGTGAGATGGCAGCTTACATGGAACCATGTAGCCATAAGACCCAGCAATAGTGGTCCAGTTGGATGAATTAGCGGTCAACAATCTGGCTGTTCCGAAGTCGGAGAGCCGAGGTACGAAGTCAGACTCAAGCAAGATGTTACTTAGAGATATGTCTCGATGCACAATAGCAGGGACGCAGTCATGGTGCAAGTAAGCAACAGCATGGGCCACTCCTTGGATGATCTTCAGCCTGGCCGCCCAGTCCAGCTTCTCTCTTCCTTCCTCCCCATTCAGGACATTTCTCAAACAGCCTCTCTCTACGTACTCATACACCAAGTACATGTAACCGTTCTTAGAGCAGAATCCGTGCAATTTAATGATATTTCGGTGCCGGATGCCCGCCAGCGTCCTGATTTCATTCTCGAAACGTCGTCGATTTGTTGCTGGGATGTCACTAGAATCTGAAACTTTGAGTCGTTTGACGGCCAGGATGTAACCTGTTGACTGTGCCGCTTTGAAAACACTCCCTGATCCTCCTTCTCCGATACAGTACTTGTCGTTGAAGTTCTCTGTGGCTTCCATTATATCACCAAATGTAAATTTCCCTTCTTTTCCCCAAATCAATGAGTTAGAAGTTAAATCTTTATTGGCTTCTCTGTCCTCGATATCTGCTTCTTTCAATTTCCTTCTCAAGATTAGAATTCCAAAAGTCATGGCTACTAAAAGTAAAATGCTGAAGGACGGGACAATGACAGCGATAAGGATTTTCTTGAGCTTGTTCGAATTGCCGCTTGCAAGGCCGGAACTACAAGTGGGCAGTCCTTTTACAACTCCACATAAGCCCGGATTCCCTGTGAAGGCCTCAGCGGGAGTTTTCTGGAAAACCTTGCCAGTCGGGACGGGACCCATCAACTCTTTGAAGGATAGATCGATATTTTGTAAACTCAGCATATCGGCCAGCGTTTTTGGGATTCTGCCAGAAAGATTGTTATGGGAGAGATTGAGATTCTCCAATTTGATCAGCTTATCCAAGTTTTGAGGGATTGGTCCGGTGAGTGAATTTCTACTAAGATCGAGAAATGACTGCAAATCGATCAAACTTGCCATCTCAGAAGGTATTGCACCTGACAAGCCATTGTTGCTCAGGTTCAACTGTATCAAGTTGATGCAATTGCCAAGCTCTTTAGGTAAACTACCACTCAGTGCATTTGCTGACAAGTCCAGTTCTTGTAGCTCATGCAAATTGCCGACGCTTTGAGGAATCACCCCCATCAAGTGGTTGTTGCTCGAATTAAGATGATTTAACTTCCTCAAATCTCCCAATTTAGTTGGAATTTTTCCCGTCAGCTCATTTGAAGAAAGGCTTAGCTCTTGTAATTGGATTAACTTCCCAAGTTCAGCTGGAATTTCACCACTGATTTTATTCCCGCTAATGTACAAAGCAGTAAGACTTGCATATTGACCCCACTTCGGAGACAGCACTCCAGAAAACTGATTCTCGCTGAGATCTACATACACAAGATCTGGGTGCACTCCAAATGCCGTGGATATATCCCCTGTGAGTTGGTTCTGTACAAACGTGACTCTGACTAGTCCTGAGCAATTCCGCAAGCAACCCGGCAAGGGCCCCGTGAAATTGTTATAAGACATCAACAAGTATTGGAGGGAAAAACCGTTGCATAGCGCCGGTGGCAACTCGCCGGAAAACATGTTGTTGGAGAAGGCGACGAAAGTCAAAGGACTATTCCCTCTCAGACCATTTGGAAGTTTTTCAGACAAATTGTTGCTAAATAATAAGAGGCTTTCAAGATTCTGAAGGTGGGAGATGTTTTCTGGCAACTCTCCCTGCAATTGGTTCATGTGCAGGTCAAGCGTGACCAGAGATTTCAGGTTTCCGATCTCCGGTGGGATTGTGTCGGTTAAATTGTTTCGGTCAAGGAACAATAGCTAGAGATTTGTAAGATTCCCCAATATCCGAGGTATAGGTCCGGTAAGGTTGTTACTCGAGAGGATCAGCCACAGCAATTCTTTCAAGTTCCCAATCTCTGGAGGGATGGGACCTGAGAGTTGATTGTTATCAAGAAAGAGGTAATTGAGCTTTGTCAATCTGCCAATCTCCGGTGGGATTTTTCCTGTGAAAGAATTGTTCTGGAGTTGCAAGGATATTAATTGTGTTCAGATATCTTAGTGAGTTTGTACAGAGAATAAGGCAGCTGCCCTATAAGGGAATTCTCTGCAAGGCTTAGGTACGTGAGGTTAGTACAGAGGCCATGTTCAGAAGGAATAGTAGAATTCAATTGATTATGACCAAGATCAAGTTTTTGAAGCATCCTGAGTTGGCCTAAAGAAGGAGGAATGTGTCCACTAAGTGAATTGTTATATAAAAAAAGAACTTCAAGTCTAAGAATGGAACCAATCTCAGTGGGTATCTCTCCAGTGAACTTGTTGTATCCAAGAAGTAATACTTTGAGCCAAGCAAGCTTAGACAGGTTCGGTGGTATTGGACCACTCAAGTGGTTTGATGACAAGTCGAGCAATGTTAGATTCCGGCAATTGAGTATGAACGGCGGGAACTCCTCAGCAAGAGTGTTATAGGAAAGATTAAGGTATGTCAGATGAGGCATGCCAGAAGTTTTTATTGGGTCCGGGGATTCTAGTTTGTTTTCTCCAAGGTCTAAATACCGTGCCTTCTGTAGATTGCTGAGCTGATATGGGATTGGACCTCCAAGTGAGTTCCTAGAGAGGTTAAGAACATGGAGCTTTGATAAGAGTCCTATTTCTGGAGGGATGGTATTACTGAAATAATTGGAGGCCAGGTCTAAATAGGTGAGTTGGGTGAGGTTGCCCATGGCTGGTGGAATCGTTCCAGTAAGATTATTGAAGCTGAAATCTAGGCGGGTGAGGTTGGATAGTGAAGTCGTACTGAATTGGTTAAGTGCCCCTTTAAGTTTTGAGTAGGTAAGATTTACCTCAATCACACTTGCATCATTATTGCAGACGATGCCAGTCCACTTGCAATGGTTTTGTATATTGTCGAGAGACTAGGAATTGAGAGAAGCAAAAGAAGATAAACTGTTCTTCCATTTGACCAGAGCTTCAGCCTCTGTTCTTGTAGATAGTGTTCTCTCCAGAGGAAGAGAGAACATGAACATAACAATTGATGCTGCACGATCTAGGCACTCTTAGCTGGCTGCGACCTGGCTTCTGGTTGGGGCGAATGACACCTGGGAGGAAGGAGAAAGTGAAGGATTCCCGGGGATATATCCCGGTGGGAACACTCCGACGGCTAAGTTAGAACTGGAGAAAATCTCAAAGGGAGAGTAGAGTGTGAGAGTGCTGAAAGTGCATAAGCTTCAATACCTTTCCCTTGTGGGAGTTGGAGTTCTTTTATGTTGGAGCCCGGTCATACTTGGCATAACCGCCAMCGCCCTAGCCGTTACTGCCAGGACAGGCGTGGCAGGAGCAGGTGGTCGCCACACACTACCATCGCCAGGTACGGGCTTGACAGACGTGTCATGCTTCCCAGAGGCGACAAACAGAACGCCGCCTAGCAGGCGGAAAGCTACCTGGCAAGGGATCAAAGCCATGCCACCTGGTCCGGTGGGTACGAATGTCAGGCAGGGCTCCCCACAACCTACCAGGCTACCGAGCACCGAACTGTCTAGGGCAGGCCTGTCCCGGTACCGAGGTGTCGGCACCGTGGGCAGGGCTGCCCCGAGGTGCCCGCGGTACTTAGTTGAGAACCGGGGTGCTTCTTCCTCGGGACGGAAGAGCTCCAGGCCCCTTAGGGGGAGTTCGGGCCCTTGGGACAGCTCGGGACCTTCCACACTTGGTGGGAGTAAAAAATTGGCCAGGTTCAGTCCTCGACGAGTCGCTCAACTCCCCGAGTAGCCAGTGTTGGACTCGGCGCGTCTCTCCCGTTGAGTCGCGGTGGTGCTGCCAGGCTGAGCTGTTCATTGGGCCAGGTCACGCACACGTGTCCCGGGACTATGTGGTCGGGCCAAATCACCCTTCATCAATTGCCCTCCACTCCCCGTGGTGGGGGTGGTGACCCAGCGCGGGGAGTTCATGACGTGCCGGGTGGATTTAGCTCGATACTTATGCCACCCTATCGGGTGACTCGTTGGCCGAACCGGTCTGGCGTTCGGTTCGTTTGGAGAGAAACCCTGAGTTGCGTACAGCTTACGCGCGGACGTCACACGATCTGAACTTCGTGGATGCCAAAAAATGCGCTAAACTGATTTTGCCTTGAGAATCTCGCAACCGGTTTTCATGAGGACTGTTGGATCGCCTTGATCCTGGCCGTTGGCGTCCGGTCCCATCGGCTATAAATAACGGGGGACCCTGGCCATTTTCTTTCGCCTTTAAGTACCTTTCGTCTACCGTGAGCTCGCGTCTGGAGTCTTCAGCTCGGTCTTCTAGTCCGGTTGCGTCTTTTTTCCCGGTGAGTCCCCAAGCTCCCCTTTCTCCTTTTTTTCAGTTCTTTCCCTTTCATGTCTAGGTGGGTACCTCGAGTCATGGTGACCCTGCCGTCGCCCGTCCTTCCCACGAGGCTCGGGTAACCTCAGGCAAATTGGTGTCTACCTCTCGTCGAGGTCGGGCACCGGACCAATTCGGTCCATCCATTATGACGCAGGAGGGGCTTCTGCACCTCATCCAGCAATTCTACCTGCCTCTAGAGTACTCGTACAATCTTCCCACCAGCAACTTCCCTTGTGAGCACGATCCAGATGAGATCGTGATCTTCAAGGAACAACTTGTTGGCAAGCTTCGTCTTCCTCTCCACCACCTTATTCCCGAGGTGTTGAGGCACTTCAGCATCACACTGGACCAACTCCACCCCAACTCTATTCGGAACTTGGTCGGGACCATCTTCCTCTGTTCCGAGCACAACTTCCCTTTAGGCGTGAACATCCTTTGTTCCATATTGTTAATAAAAAAGAGTGCCCCTGGTGCTCCCCCCGAGCATGGGCAAACCTACTATTTGTCTCCTCGCCCGGGGTTTCAAAATGCTACACAAGTTCCCAAGCAAGGTCCCGGCCTGGAAGCGGGACTACTTTGTAGTCTGGAGCAGCATGGGGTGGCCATTCCTTACCAACTGGAGGGTGGCCACTCAAGCTCCCAGCGTTGCTCTTAACCGGAAGACGTGGGAGACCTTTCACTCATGGGCTCAGGCCGGGTTCGATCACAGGGACTACATTGCCGAAGGGAAGCTCGTTCAGGCCGGTTTAAGCCTGGGTAGGTCGACTTCCACTTTAGCGTTTCGCTTAATCAGTTTAGCGTCTTTGAACTTACTGATGTCGAGCTCTGTTGCAGGTACCATGGAGGAAGAGAGGATCACCGGTCCGAGACTCCTCCGTCAGATGAAGTGGAAGAAGCGGGCTGCCAAGAAGGCACGCGTGGAATCCCCAAGGACCCCTACCCCTGATCCCGATCTTCCGCAGGCCCCTTCTTTGGGGGCCGAGCTCCCACAGGCCCCTGCTTCGGGGCCCGAGCTCTCCAATGCCCCTCCAGTGATAGACTTGGAGGGGGACTTACCACCTCGGGGGCCTAAAGCAGCGGCAGAGCCGATCGCCGAGCCAGCCGGGGCTGCCGCTGAAGTCCCAAACCCTGTCGGGGCTGCTACCGAAGCTTCCGAAGGGTCGGCTCATCGTGCCGCAAACACAGCGGCATCCAGCTCGGGGACCCAAGAGAAGGAAGAGAGCATCATGAATCCCGATGTCAGCCTCGACAGAAGTAGGAGAGCGGTTATCACGGTGGAGGTCGTAGATTGGGCCGAACTCTCCCCCGGTCAGCTTGGTGCCCGCGTTGCAACCCACGCCATGGTGGTTAGTTCACACCCTAAGAGCCACCTTTTCCTTCTTTTTTTCTTCTTTCCTCGGTATTGACCAACCCCCTCCTGCCAGGTGAACACTGTTGTGCATGCGCTGACCTTCCAGTCTGACAAACACCGGAGGCGTGCTTTGGCTGCTGAGGAGTCATCTCGTGCAGCTCACACTAAGCTAGCATAGGGCAAAATTCACCAGCTGGAGAGTCATCTCGAGGCCCTGTTGCTGGAGAAGGAGGAGCTGGCCCGCGAGAGGGATAGGCTGAAGGCCGAAGGGAACGGGCTCAGAGCGGGTCAAGAAGCCTTGAAGCTCGAGGTGGAGAGCCTCAAGGCGTGTCAGAGGGCTTCGTAGCTTGAGGTGTAGGGGCTTAAGGAAGCCAAGGGGGCCTTGGAGCACGAGGTGGATTACCTCAAAGCCGATATCAATGAGAAGACCGAGATCTTCGACGAAGCTCTCGGGGAGGCGAAGGCCCAGGCCGTTATCGACTACGTCAAGTCGTCTAGGTTTGATGACGTAATGTCGCAGGCCTATCGTAGGTGGTTCAAACTCGGCAGGTGGTGGATAAGGCACGCATACCCTAACCTTGACATAAGTGCCTTCACCACCTTTAATATTACAGATGACGTGGCCTGTCAGGCCGCGGACGACCCAGACTCTGACGATGACGGCGGCAAGGAGGAGGCCGATACTACCGACCCGGCTGACACCCCCGAGGATGCCCCCGAAGAGGCCCCGAGCAAGGCTAATAAGCCTCCCAAATAATTGTGTTTCACTTCGTATTTTCTTTTTCTTGTTTCTTTGTACTCGGGACTTTGTAATGAAATTGCATTTATGTGGCAAGAGTATATATGTATATTCTGTTAAGTGTTTTTGTGATCCACTTCTGCTGGAGTGTTTGCCTTATCGAAACTATTGGGTTAGTAAATTCAGTTTCTTGAGGTGAGCGACCCCTTATTACTATCACCCCGAGCTGCCTTCTTGCACTCAGTAGGGGTGATTATCAGATTTCAGCAATATACGCCGAGGTAGGCATAGTAGGGCGCGTGCCCGACTTGCATGCTTGGCTATTTAGGTTGGCGCCCACTTCTAGTAGCGTATACCGAGGTAGGCTAGGAGTCAGAAAGTCCGTTCTCGGGGCACCTTTGGTCTTTGCCATGTTAAGCCTACGCTGGCAAGGCGGTAGAGTCATGCATAGCGCCGAGGTCTTCAGTTAACCTGGCGCGTTGACCCTTAGGCTGGAGGGAGTGACTCTTGGTCACTCCAAACTGTTTTCTTGGAGTCTGCCCTTGCTTTGGGGGTGAGTGGACCTCGTGTTGCCAAGGTTGTCGCTAATTCGGTGGTTCACGGGTAATATAGTCTTAGGTTGACGATATTCCATGCCTGAGGTACTTGTTTCCCTTCTAGGGTTTTGAGTTCGTATGTTCCTTCCCCGAGTACTCGCTTTACTCGGTAGGGTCCTTCCTAGTTCGGACCGAGCTTGCCAACGTCGGGTTCAGGTACCATAACCTTGCGGAGAGCCAGGTCGCCAATGCAGAGAGTTCACTTTTTAACCTTGGTGTTATAGTACCGAGCTATCCTTTGTTGATAGGCCGCGGTCCTGATATACGCGAGGTCCCCCACCTCGTCTAGCAGGTCGAGGTTGGTACATAGCTCGTCTTCGTTTGCTCTGTCTTCATATGCTTCTAATCTCAGCGAGGGGACTTCAATCTCAACTAGGATGACTGCTTCACTGTCGTATGTGAGGTTAAAGGGAGTTTCTCCCGTGGCAGTCCTTTCCATGGTACGATAGGCCCAAAGTACACTGGGCAGCTTGCCTGTCCACAGTCCCTTAGCTCGGTCCAGGCACGCTTTTAGTCCTCGAAGGATAGCCCTGTTCATAACTTCCGTTTGGCCGTTCGCCTGAGGGTGCACCACCAAGGTGAAGTTCTGCTAGATTCCCATGTCTCGGCACCAGTTTTGGAACTTGATGTCTTCGAACTGCTTACCATTATCGGAGATCAATACCCGAGGTAATATGAAACCACACACTATGTTCTTCCAAAAGAAGTTTTGCACGTTCCGAGCTGTGATTGTCGTGAGAGGTTCGACTTCGACCCATTTTGTGAAATAGTCCATTGCCACCACAAGGAACCTTCTTTGCCCTGTTGCTGGCGGGAATGGCCCGAGTAGGTCAATTCCCCATTGTGCAAATGGCCATGGGCTAGTGAGGTATTTCAGGTCGGCAGCAGGCCGGTGGTGGATGTTAGCGTGCTTCTGGCACTTGTCGCATTTTTTGACAAGTTCGGTCGCATCCGCTTTCATGGTTGACCAGTAGTACCCTTGTCGTAGTGCTTTCTGAGCGAGGGCCCTGCCCCCCAAATGCTCACTGCACAGGCTTTCATGAGTTTTGTGGAGGACGAGCTCGACTTCCGAGGGTCGCAGGCAGCACAGGTAGGGGAGCATGGACCTTCGGTACAGCCGCCCGTCTATCATGACGTATTTGGCTACCTAGTGCTCTACCGTGCTGGCGGCATTACGGTCTGCGGGGAGGGCCCCGTGTAGCAGAAAGCTCGTGAGTGGATCAATCCAAGTCGGCTCTGCTTGAACGACGGGAGCGACCTCCTCTGCCCCCCTGAGAATGCTAGGCCGAGGTAAGTTTTCTATGTACACAGTCCTCATGGTGTTGTTTCCCGTGCTGGCTAATCGTGACAGGGTGTCGGCCTCAACGTTCTCCGTTCTCGGGATTTGCTGGATGAAGTGTGACCGGAAGTTGAGCAGAGTCTCTCTTACTTTGGCTAAGTATGCTACCATAGTTGGCTCGCGAGTTTCGTATTCACCCTAGACTTGATTTACCACGAGCTAGGAATCACTACAAATGACAATGTGTTTGGCCTTTACTTCCTTTGCAAGGTTCAGCCCGGCTAGCAGCGCCTCGTATTCTGCTTCATTGTTGGATGCCGTGAACCCAAAGCGTAGCGTGTACTCCAATTTCACACTTCTTGGTCCGTATAGAACGATCCCAACTCCGCTGCCTTGCCGATTTGACGAGCCATCTACGTGAAGGATCCAGGGTTTATCATCCCAGTTCGGGCTTGGCCTAACTAGGAGAAACGTCGCGCTGGGTGCAACTTTACGGTGCTCGAGTTCAATCGGTCCAGGAACTCCGAGCTCTCCCGTACTGGGGGCCTCGTGTTCTACCGGCCTGGGGACTTCGGAGCTAAAGGTGCATTCTGCGACGAAATCTGCCAAGGCTTGGGCCTTGATAGCAGTTCGCGGTTTGTACTGGAGCTCGTACTCACTGAGCTCGATGGCTCATTTTGTCAACCTTCCCGAGACCTCGGTCCTGAGAAAAACTTGCCTTAGAGGTTTATTGGTAAGGACAACGATGGTGTGAGCTTGGAAGTACGGGCGGAGCTTTCGGGCTGTTATAACCAATTTATAGGCTAACTTTTCTATCTCTGGGTACCTCGTCTATGCTCCCTGCAACACTTTGCTAACATAATAGACGGGCCATTGGACCCGATCTATTTCTCTTATTAGTACCGAGCTGACCACCTCATCACTTGCCGAGAGGTATAGCTTTAAAACATCACCTACTTTGGGTCGGGTTAAGACTGGGATGCTGGCGATGTGCCTTTTGAGCTCGTCGAACGCGAGCTGGCACTCTTTAGTCCATTCAAAGCCTTTGCCCTTTATGGCTTTAAAGAAAGGCAGGCAGCGGTTTGCGGATTTGGATAAAAAGCGACTTAGGGCGGCCAACCGGCCATTCAGCTTCTGGACCTCTTTTAACTTTCGAGGTGGTCTCATTTCTAGGATGGACTTGATTTTGACCGGATTGGCCTCAATGCCTTACCGGTTAACGATGAACCCCAGGAATTTACCCGAGGTGACACCGAAGGCGCACTTATTCGGATTTAACTTCATATTAAATCTACGCAAGATTTCAAAGAGTGAGTGTAAATCTCGTATTAATTCATTTGAAAATTGGGTTTTGACGACCATGTCATCTACATAACACTCTACTTTGGTGCCAACAAGTGGCTCAAACAGCTTATTTACAAGTCTCTGAAAAGTAGCCCTAGCGTTCTTCAACCCAAAGGGCATGACCTTGTAGCAGTACAGGCCAAACTCGGTTATGAAGGCGGTCTTCTCCTCGTCAGCTGGGTCCATTTTTATTTGGTTATAGCTCGAATAGGCGTCCAAGAAGCTCAACAACTCGTGTCCCGAGGTCGCATCCACTAGGCGGTCAATCCTGGGAAGCGGGAAGCAGTCCTTTGGGCAAACCCGGTTCAGGTCAGTATAGTCGACGCACATGCGCCATTTACCGTTTTCCTTTTTCACCAGAACAGGGTCGGCCACCCAGCTCGAGTAATGGACTTCCCTGATAAAATCGGCTGCAAGGAGTTTCCCGACCTCCTCGTCGACTGCCCTCCATCGTTCCGGGTCTAGGTTGCGCTTCTTTTGTCTAACGGGCCTAACTGAAGGATCAGTATTAAGTCTGTGAGTGATGATGTTGGGGTCTATGCCGAGCATTTCTGCCGCCGACCATGCAAAAACATCTAGGTTTTCAAGTAAGAAGCTTACCAGTTGAGACCGCAGGGGCTCCTCGATAGAAGCACTGATCTGAAGGACCCGCGCTGGATCGTTCACCGAGGTCGGGACGGGGATGGTCTCCTCCGTAGGTGTGGCCCACTCTGCGAACTTCTCTGCGGGTCATCCTAGCTCGAGGTCGTCGGCTGCCTTGGCCTTTCCTTTGAGGGCGGCTACCATCAGCGGGACTCAAGCTGATTGCCTCGCGCCACTCCGACTCCGAAGTCTGTAGGGAACTTCATTGCTAGATGGTAGGTGGAGACTACCGCTCACAGGACATGGGTGATGGGCCGACCTACTATCGCGTTGTATGGAGAGAGGGTCGCGACCACTAGGAACTCATGACTGAGCCTCACCACACTAGGCCAGGTACCGACCTCCACCGACAAAGTGACCTTCCCTAGAGGCCTGACCTCCTCACCGCTGAACCCCACCAGTGGAGTACTTGCGGGCTTCAGATCACCCTCTAGGATCTGAAGCTGATCAAAGGCTGCCTTGAAAAGGATGTCTGTCGAACTGCCCGAGTCTACCAGGACACGCTTGACTTCGAAGTCGTTGATCTTGATCTTGATGACGAGCGCGTCATCGTGAGGGTAGTGGACTCCTCGCACGTTGTCTTCAGTGAAGAAGATCGGCTCCTCCATCCTTGGCCGCTTCGAGGGGTTTAGCTCTTCTCTGGCAGCTTTGTGAGCTGATGACCGAGCTGCTGTCGAGGTGCAACCCGCGGCAATTGATCCTTCGACGATTACGTGGATGGTCCCTCAGACTGGTCTCTCGTCTGGAGGCTGTCTCTACGGTTGCTCCACCTGTCTGTTGGGCTTGGGGTTTTCTTTATTCTGTTCCCCGTGCTGACCTGCCTTATTGCTATTATTGCCGTGATGTACAAAATTTCTCAAATACCCACGACGGATGAGCTCTTCTATCTCATCGCAAAGGTTATTACAATTTTCGATACTATGATCGTGATCTCTATTGAAACTACAGTACAAGTTCTTGTTCCTAACATTAGGGTCGGCTTTGAGCCGAGGTGGTCACTTTACATACGGGGCATCCTTGATTACCATGAGGATCTCGGCCCGCTCCGTGTTGAGGGGTGTAAACACCCTTTCTGCTGCTGGAGCTCGGAAAGGCTGAACTGGGTTTGCCCCCCGAGCTTGATCCTTCTTCTTCTTGTAGTCATTAGGAGCCGGGGGTTCCGGTTCCCTTTTTCTTTTTTCGGGGGCGTGCTCGCCCTTCTGGTTGATCTCCTCCTCTATTTCTATGAACCGATCGGCGAGCTTGAGTAACTCGGTCACGGTTTTGGGCTGGTTGACAACCACGTGCCATCTGAACTCTTTGTGGGTGATACCTCGTTTGGCCGTCGTAAGTCTGACTGTAGGGTCTAGGTCGGGTATCTGTAGGCAAGCGTCATTAAACCGCTTGATATAGTTCCGAATGGACTCCCCATCTCTCTGGATTATGCTGAGGAGGCTTTCTTGGGTCCTCGGGCATCTCTTGCTAGTGACGAAGTGGGATGTGAAGACCTTTACGAACTGCGCCCAACTCCTTATCGAGCCCGGCGATAGGTTTCGGTACCAAGTATGGGCCACTCATTTGAACGTAGTAGAGAAGGCCACACACATGCAAGATTCACTTGCCCTGGCCAGATGCATCTGAGACTGAAAGGCGTCGACGTGGTCATTGGGGTCGAAGGACCCATCGTATTTGTCCAACGGAGGGAGCTTGAAGTCCTTGGACATGGGGACCGTGAGGAGCTCCGGGGACAAAGGAGAGGGGACCGAGAGAAGTGGTGCAGCTCTTACCTCTCCCGAGTTTATTTCTATTTTGCCCTTGAGCTCGGGCAGGTTGTGGGCGGTGGTAGTTCGGCGAGACCGGCGATGTCTTCGCTGCTTCTTGGCTGGCTCGGCGTTGGTGTTGTTGGCTTCTATATTGCTGAGCTCAATGGGCCCAGGGGGAGGCAGGGACGACTGCCGGTAGCTGCGGACAGAAGGACCTTGTTCCAGGTCGTTGGCTAGCACCTTGGACTTGTTCTCTACGAGCAGAGGCTCGAATTGCGAGTGCTGGGGCGACGCCGGCCTAACCGGCTAGGAAACCCCCGACCTGACCGCAGGTAGTACAACGGGGGTAGGGAGTCTTCCCTTCCTTCCGTGAGACGATGCTGAAGTCTCTCCCCGGCGGGAAGGGAGTTCACTGCGGCACTGAGGCTTAGTTGGTTGCGCCGCCGGATGCCAGGGGGAGAGTGAAGGGAACTGTTGTTGGTATTGGTATTTGGATACTTGGTGCAGCACTTGCTGCTAGTGGAACTAGAGTTGTTGAAACTGCTGCATCTGGGCCTGCATGGCCCGAATGCACTGCATCAAGTCTTAAAGTTGGCCTTGGCCGGCCACTGGAGGGAGAATGATGGGTTCGGCGGAGGTCGTCCCGACTGTAGGGGCAGTGGGATAGTTACAGGTGCCACCATTGTAGGCACATTCAGGCTAGGAACCCCGTCCGCAGAGAGGGGGACGGTGAACTGTCCGATGCAAATGGTAGGTAGCTGGAGTTGCTCCTCTGGGGTGTTCTGGCGTTCGGAGTTGCTARAAGAAGCCATGGGTGTCGGTGGTGCTGGTGAGTGAAAGAAGGAAGTTTTGCAGAGATTAAAGGGAGGCTTTTCGAAGCGTTTCCCACAGATGGCGCCAAATGATGCTGCACGATCTGGGCACTCTTAGCTGGCTGCGACCTGGCTTCTGGCTAGGGCGAACGACACCTGGGAGGAAGGAGAAAGTGAAGGGTTCCCGGGGATATATCTCAGTGGGAACACTCCGACGGCTAAGTTAGAACTGGAGAAAATCTCAATGAGAGAGTAGAGTGTGAGAGTGTTGAAGTGCATAAGCTTCAATACCTTTTCCTTGTGGGAGTTGGAGTTCTTTTATGTTGGAGCTCGGTCATAGCTGGCATAACCGCCACCGCCCTAGCCGTTACTACCAGGACAGGCGTGGCAGGAGCAGGTGGCTGCCACACACTGCCATCGCCAGGTACGGGCTTGACAGACGTGTCATGCTTCCTAGAGGCGGCAAACAGAACGCCGGCTGGCAGGCATAAAGCTGCATGGCAAGGGATCAGAGCCCTGCCACCTGGTCCGGTGGGTACGGATATCAGGCAGGGCTCCCCACAGCTTATTGGGCTGCCGAGCACCAGACTGTCTAGGGCAGGCCTGTCCCGGTACCGAGGTGCCGGCATCAGGGGGGGCTGCCCCGAGGTGCCCGCGGTACTTAGCTGAGAACCGGGGTGCTTCTTCCTCGGGACAGAAGAGCTCCAAGCCCCTTAGGGGGAGTTCGGGCCCTTGGGACAGCTCGGGACCTTCCACACTTGGTGGGAGTCGAAAATTGGCCAGGTTCAGTCCCCGACGAGTCGCTTAACTCCCCGAGTAGCCAGCGTTGGACTCGGCGCATCTCTCCCGTTGAGTCACGGTCGTGCTGTCAAGCTGAGCTGTTCATTGGGCCAGGTCACGCACACGTGTCCCGGGACTACGAGGTCGAGCCGAATCACCCTTCATCAACAATGATGAAAAACATGTCTAATCTTTTAACATGAAGTATACAGTTTATTCATGTTACAGACTTGGTTCCTTCTCGTTATAAATATATAAGAGAAGCTGCCCGCTAAGAGTGACTATTGCAGCTTCCTTCTAATTATGTATTATGACTCAGAAAGCTGATATGATCTCCAACACAAATGAACTAGCACCTAGGGCCGACAATCTTGACCCCAACCCATCCACTCATTCTATTGGTGGGTCAATATGGGTCGAACAACCCATTAGGGTCAGTGAAAAAGGGTAAGGGTGGGTTGGGTTGAGGTACCCATTAGGGTCAGGATGGATTGGGTCGAGGGGTTAAAAAATGTGTTTAAAAGAAGACTTGAACTCAAGTCCACCTAGCACATTAACATTCAACTTCATTTTCACACCACTAAACCAAATGCAATTTTGTGATTAAAAGTTATATACAAATGATTTTATTAGCTTTTGTGTTCACATGCAATTTAAACCAAAAACAAATATTTATATTTATCAACTCTAACTAAAAATTAAAAAATATTATTTTATAAACTAATAGAATAAATAATCTATCAATTCTACATTTATATAAAAAGATGATTTTTATTATGAAAAAATTTATACAAATAGAATATTAATAATAGAATAATTATTTTAATACTTAAAATTTATAAATTTGTATAGGATATAAATCTTAAAATTTTTATATATTTTTATAAAAATTAACTAATATTTTAATTTACATTAATAAGTAATAAAAAAATATTTATTATTTACAAAAATAAAAATATTATAAACAAAAGTATTGAAGAATATAATATTAAATTAAATCTATCATATCTACTAATCTACGTTTATTTCAAAAAATGATTTTTATTTAATAAAAATTATAGAAATAAAAATATTAATAATGGAATAAATATTTTAGTAATTAAAAACTATGAATTTGTATATGATATGTATCGTAGAAATTTTAACAAAATTGACACACTCTAAGTTAAGATTATCTTTTTATAATTTTTTAATTCATATTGTAATTTGAGTTAATTTTTTGTAAACTTTAAAAATTTAAAATAGTAAAATAAAATAATAATTGATATAATAATTAAAATATAATAGGTGCATATATTTAGTTCCTTGGACTCTTGATTAATCCATTGTAAATAAAATTATATGATAGCTATGCATCCCAGTATACTAATTGTAATATATTTCTTCTTATATACCATTAAAATTTATTTTTTCCATGTATTATATACTATCTTGTGATCACTTTGATCTTAAATTTAGTGTTCTTAATGTATTTATAAAATTTGTATGTATTTCCTTAGCGTATCCATATGTTTCCATATTTTTTAGGGTTTCTAGCATATAAGGGCAACTTTTGGGGTTTAATATCAATAAAAGTAATATATTTAAAAAAAATTCAAAAATAGGTTAACTTTTTAAAAATAATATCAATAAAGGGAAAAACACTGTTCATCTTCTTCTTCTTGCCATTTGTTCACCAGAGTCGTCGTCCGCCGCCGCCATCTGCCACCTGCCACCGCCGCCACCGCCGCCACCTCCGCCCACCTCCGCCTCCAGCAACATTGCCGGAGATAGAGGTGGCGGCAACGACGCTGGTGGTGGCGGTGTTGGACAGAGAAACCACCAGTGTCGTCGCCGCCACCTCTGCCTTCGGCCACCTTTGGCAACAATGCCGTAGGCGGAGGCGGCGGTGGGCGACAGCGGACGGCGGTGGCAGGTAATGGCAGGCAGCG
The DNA here is from genome assembly GCF_000365185.1 of Nelumbo nucifera. The sequence goes on along the minus strand of NW_010729112.1, from coordinate 2,626,864 downwards.
GCGAACGACAGCTCTGGTGAACAAATGGCAAGAAGAAGAAGATGAATAGTGTTTTTGCCCTTTATTGATATTATTTTTAAAAAGTTAACCTATTTTTGAAATTTTTTTAAATATATTACTTTTATTGACATTAAACCCCAAAAGTTGCCCTTATATGCTATTACCCCTATTTTTTTATCCGTATCCATGCATTTTCAAATTGTATCCATATTCATGTTACCCGATATAATACCCGATACTCGATACTTTAATCCTTGGCTTTAGTAATTCAAAAGTCTCTGTTAAGGTTGAAGGTTTCTGAGTAAAGGTTGAGCCTTCCTCCTAACATTTTTCTCCATGTTTTTATGGTATGTTTTCATGTTTTCTGGTGTGTTCATGCATTTTCTACAATTTTTTTTTTCATTTTTCTGATTTTTCTATAAAAGTTATGCATTTTTTTCATTTCTGAAATTTTTTACTATTTTCTGCATTTTCTGAAGTTTTCTAGTATTTCTGCTTAGTTTTTGCAACTTTTTCTATGTTATGTTATTTTCTACAATTTTATGGTATTTTTCTGAAACTTTATTGTATTTTCTGCATTGCTTTTTGTAATTTGCTGGTTTTTTTTTGTATTTCCTACAAATTTCTGTATTTTCTTGTATTTTTCTACATTTTTTGTAATTTTCTGGTATTGTTCTACATAATTTATGCATATTTTCTGGTGATTTCATACATTTTCTGGTATTTTTTGCATTTTCTACAAAAGTTATGCATTTTTTGCACTTTCTGCAATTTCTGGTATATTCTGCATTTTTTGCAATTTTCTGTTATTTTCTATATTTTCTGAATTTCCTACAATTTTTCTACATTTTCTTATTTTTTTTACAATATTTTTGCAATTTCTGGTATTTTTTCTATATTTTTGCAAATTTTCTGGTATTTTCTGTATTTTTTCTAAATTTTCTACAATATTTCTATCGTTTTTGCATTTTTTGCAATTTTTTTTTGCATCTCTAAAGTTTTTTATATTTTTCTGCATAATTTTTGCATTTTTGGGTATACAGGTTTACTCAACCCGCTTTTGTGACGTGGTAGCCTTGGTAGAGATTATTCTCTCAAAAATGTTATTTTTGGGTATACGGATCGACCTGACCCATTTATAGCACATGGTAGACTCGAGAGAGTTTGTTCTCTAAAAAGTTGTTTTTTGGGTATATGGGTTAACCCGACCTGTTTCTGTATTTATAGGTGAAGGAAAGTGGGTTAGTATGGGTGAGGGTGGGCAAGGGTCAACATGGGTGGGTTAAGTGGGTCAATATGGGTGGGTTAGGGTGACCTAGGGTTAGGGTGGATTATGACCCTTTAAGAAGCATTGATGATGGGCCATGTGAGTTGGTATTCAACCCTTACTCAACCCAACCCACCCATTTGCCACCCCTACTAGGACCCGATAGATGTTTCCTTTTCGGATGGATAACCCCACTTTAATTGACTAGGACCCAATAAAACTAGTTCTGAGGATTATTTCCACTAATTTCAAACATTTTAGTCATGATTGTTGGTCCAAAGTTCCAAAAAACATATTAGACTCTTGAATAAAATAGTGAAGGAACCATCGCTACCTGATCGGTCGTGAAATATTCAGTTGTTGCATCAATATTTCAAACTAAAATGATGTGGTTTATTGGATCGGGGGGACCCTGGGATGCACGAGTTTTGGTATTAAAAATTATCAGTAATTTTTCTCTTACCAACCTAATCCCAACCCAACATCTTGAGTTGGACTTGGGATTGGATGTATTGAACTTTGTAACCCAATTTCCAGGTGGAATATGTTGATAATATGTAGATATGTATATCACAAAATGTTGAGCATACTCAAATTGGTCGAATTGGGCTTGGGCTACCCAAGGCCTCAACCCAAGCCCAACCTGAATTTAGATTAGGCTTGAGTTTTTTGGCCTAAGCCCAACTTGAAATTGAAAACTCAAGACCAGCCTATACAAAATCTTCGATTGAGTTGGGTCAGGTTTGGATTAGGCCTAATCAAGCTACAACCCTAAATTAGAGATAAATAGGAGTTAAAGATAATTTAGGAGATAAATAGGAATTAAAGACAATTTAGGAGAAAATGGGGGAGAGGATAAATAGGAATTAGAGATATTGTAGGAGAGAATCTATCTACTAAATTAGAGATAACTTAAGAGATAAATAAGAGATAAATAGGAATTAGAGGCAATTTAGGAGAAAGTGGTGCCACTTGGCTAAACATTAAAAACACAAATCCCTCTTTCTTTGTGATTGTTAGAAATATTTAAGCCTATGTTATTTCCTTACCAGCGGGGACCCATGCAACGCATGAGTTTTGTTAAGAGAAAGTTAAATAATAGAAAGGGTCATATACTAAAATACCCCTTATGATTTCATGAATTTACTAAAATCTACCCTATAGTTAGCATTTTACTAAAACACCAATTTATAATTTGCAATGGATTTAATCAATCTTCCACTAAATTATAGTGGAAAATAACAATGTTGACCCTAATGTTCATTTTAAGAAATTTAATCAAAAGAAAATAAAAATACCATTTTCCCTTAATAAGACACGGGCAACCACTCTATTGGCTATATTTGGTCAATTTTGTTTTTTATACAAAAAAAAAATTGTTAGGGGTATTTTTGGAATAAAAAATCATGGTCCAAATGGCAAGACAAACACTCCTTAATGAAATGTTGATTAAGTAAATAAGTTGTAAAACATATGGGATGTTTTAGTAAAATGAAAACTATAAGGTGTGTAGGAATGTCAACATGGTGGGGATCATATTCCTTGTCCCCGACCCCGATTCTGAAATAACCCCCATCCCTGATCCTCGACGGGGATGGGTTCCCCGTAGGGACCCGAAACCTCAAAATGTTTTTAGATAATAGTATTCTTTTTTAAATAAATTTATTTGAAAGAAATATAAATTTTAAATTATAAATAATATTTTAAATATGTTTTGATATATATATATAGAATATAAATAATATAATAGTATATTTAATATAAATAACATTTAATATATAAAATTATTTATAATTTAAAATTTTTACTTCTTTTAAATAAATAATATAGTAGTTTATTTATTTATTTAAAAGAAATAAAAAATTTAAATTAAAAATAATGTTTTAAATATGTTTTGATATATATATATAATATAAATAATATAATAGTATAATTAATATAAATAACATTTAATATATATATATAAAATCGGGGTCGAGGTCGGGGTGGGGCGGGGACCTCAATCCCCATCCCTGACCCCAACCCCGACCTCAATAAGGGATTCCTATTAATCCCCATCCCTGCCTCTGCCCTGCCAAAACAATCCCCATCCCGAGCCTCATTGGGTCAGGGAAGTCGAGTCCCCATCAGGGATGGGGAAAATTGCCATCCCTAAAAGTGTGTTCTAATAAATGACCCTAATAGAAACACATAAGAGTATACAATTATTTTATATTTTTAACTTTTAAATAATTAATAATTATTCATATTTTATATACTACTTTTAATAAAATTTTTATAACACAAAAATAAAAATAATTAATTTCAATTAGGTTTATTAATCAAACTGATGAAACCGACCAATCTGATTAACTTGACCCGAGTTGGTCAGTTTTCTAGTATTTTAGGTTAGCTTTGGTTCAAAAATTTCCCAATTTGACCAAGTTGGATTAGTTTCACTTTGGCCATTTGTAAATCGACCAAAATCGAATGACCTAACCATGGATATATATTAATATTTTATATTTTAAATATAATTTTTAATATGGAAAAGTGGGAATTTTCCCATATTTTTTAGTCTAAAATGTTTTAGATCATAAATCTAATTTTTAAATTTATTATTTAATAATTGCACTATAATTTTTAAAATTAAATTAAATTTTCAATTTTAAATATTTTGAACATAATAACCAAACCAAAACATCAACCCAACCTGACCAGGTCAATTTGGTTGGCCAAATAGTCTACGACCAAACCGAACCAACTCATGAACACTCATAATTTCAGATAAATTAAAAGTCTTATCTCTCGTAAATAACAATAGTTTAATCTCCAATAATTATTGAAAATTTATAGCAAAAATACACAATTATTTAAAATATATTGATAAGGAAATATACAATAATTATAGAAATTACAAAAATACAATAAGTACTAAAAATATATTAACTTAGTCAATAAATAGTATAATCTCAAATAATAGTTTACTCTCTATTTAATATTAATCAATAACTTGTAACAAAAATACAATAAATACAACAAGTAAAATAAACTAAATTTAAAAATTTCAATAATAGTAATTTAATCTCCAATAATTATTGAAAGTTTTCTATTAAATAACAAAACAAAACAAATTTAAACATAATCATTGAAAATACATTTATCACAAAAGACAATAAATATTAATTTTAGTATATATAATTACATAATAAATACAAATTTAGAGTTTAAAATTATAATTAATAAATATTATTTTTTGAAAGTTATTTTCTCGAATTATTACTTGATATAAGTGAAGTTAATTATTTACAATATTATGTAAAAATATTAAATTACTATTAATTTCAATATTATAATTATTTTTCTATCTTTTAGAATTTTTTTTTAAATTTATTACATAATTTCTTTATTTTAACTATTTAAAATCTAGTTATGTTAAATATTTTGTTATTTAAAAACTTAAATAATATGTAAAATATTTAAATTTTAAAATATTAATTATCTATTGAATTTAATTATCCATAAAATCATAATTTATACTATTATAACATAATTTCATTATTAGATTTGTAATATATTAAATTATCATTAATTTAAATATTATTTTGTAATTATTTTTCTACATTGAAGAATTTTTTTAAATTTATTACATAATTTCGTTAGTTTAACTATTTAAAATCTAGTTATGATAAATATTTAGTTATTTAAATATTTAGATAATCTATAAAATATTTAAATTTTTTTTATTTAAAGTTATTATATATTATTAAATATGTTAAGAAAATTAAATTGATAATACAGAAAAAAAATTAATTGTTTGTATATAATTTCGTGATATATTTTGTAAAAATATAAAATCAATTTTTGTATTTTAAAAAAATATTTTTAAGCTAATTTATAATTTTGTTAGAATATTTAAATAATTTTTAAATTTTTTAATCCAAACTTTATTTAGATAGATATAGGTAAAAAATAGGGGAGAGGATAAATAGGAATTAGAGATAATTTAGGAGAGAAACTCTCTACTAAATTAGAGATAATTTTGGAGAAAGTGGGGGATAGTGGGGGAGGTAGTTTAGGAGTAAATTTAGGAGAATAGATTATGTAGGTTATTGGAAAAGTGCATCTCATTGTTGTTTAAAAAATGACATGGAATTAAAAGAATAAAAAATTAAAAAAAAGGGAAAATTTCTAGATTAACATAATTTCATTATTAATTTTATAACATATTAAATTATTAATAATTTGAATATTATGTTATGATTACTTTTCTACTTTGAAGAAATTTTTTAAATTTATTATATAATTTCGTTATTTTTAACTATTTAAATCTAGTTATGATAAATATTTAGTTATTTAAATAACCTATAAAATATTTACATAATTTTAATTTTATTTATTTAAAGCTATTGCATATTATTAACTATTTGAAAAACATTTAAATTGATAATCAGTAAAAAAAACATAATTTAAATTGTTAGTACATAATTTTGTGATATATTTTGTAAAAATATAAATTTTTGATGTTTTTAATAAATATTTTTAAAGTTATTATATAATTTTGTTAGAATATTTAAATAATTCTTAAATTTTTAATCCAAACTTTCTTAGATAGATACATATAAAAAGTTGGGGAGATGATAAATAGGAATTAGAGATAATTTAGAAGATAAATAGGAATTAGAGATAATTTAGAATATAAATAGGAATTAGAGATAATTTAGAAGATAAATAGGAATTAGAGATAATTTTGGAGAAAGTGAGGGATAGTGGGGGAGGTAGTTTAGGAGAAATTGTAGGAGAAGAGATTATTTAGGTTATTGGGAAAGCGAATCTCATTGGTTGTTTCAATAATGACATGAAATTAAAAAAATGAAAAATTCAAAAAAAGGAGAAAATAGATAAATAGCTTCTCTCACAGGAGAGCTATGCTAGGACCAGTTTTAATGTATATATATATAGATTGGTTTAATGGATAATTATGTGAAATTAAAAAAAAATAAAAAAATAGGAAATTAGAAAATGGGTTTGGAGCAGCGAGAGGCATAGTAACATGGACCGTCTTACTATATATACTAGCGGGGACCCGTGTGATGCATGGGATTTATTAAGCAAAAGATAAATAATAGAAAGGGTCATTTACTAAAAATCTACCCTATAGTTAGCATTTTATTAAAATACCACTTATAATTTGCAACGGATTTAATCAATCTTCCATTAGATGATAGTGGAAAATGACAGTATTGACCCTAATGTTCATTTAAATAAATTTAATCAAAATAAAATAGAAATAAAAATACCATTTTGCCCTTAATAAGACATGAGCAACCACTCTATTGGCTATATTTGGCCAATTTTGTTTTTTGTATAAAAAAGTGTTAAGGTTTTTTTTTTAGGAATAAAAAATCATGGGTGTAATGACAAAACAAACACTCCTTAATGAAAGGTTGATTAAGTAAACAAATTGTAAAATATATGGGATATTTTAGTAAAATGAAAACTATAAGGTAGGTTTAAGTAAATATGTAAAAGTATAAGGTGTGTTCTAGTAAATGACCCTAATAGAAACACATAAGAGTATATAATTCTTTTATACTTTCAACTCAATTAATATTTATTCATGTTTTTTATGCTACTTTTAATAAATTTTTTATAATACAAAAATAACAATAATTAATTTCAGTTAGGTTTATTCGTCAAACTTATGAAATTGACCAACCCGATCAACTCAACCCGAGTTGGTTGGTTTTCTAGTATTTTATGTTGGCTTTGGTTCAAAAGATTCCCAATTCAACCAAGTTGGATCAGTTTCACTTTGGCCATTTATAAACCGGCCAAAATCAAACGACCTAACCATGGATATATATTAATATTTTATATTTTAAATGTAATTTTTAATATGAAAAAGTGGGAAATTTCCTATATTTCTTAGTCTAAAATGTTTCATTTTATAAATCTAATTTTTAAATTTATTTTTTAATAATTGTTGTGAGTGAGGTGGTTAGGCTATGCACGGGAGTCTCCTTGAAGGGCAAAGGAAAATCGAGTGGAGGAGGTTGGTTAAAGGCTAGGTCAAATGAGGTGATAGAATGATTATCTCGTTATGAATTGGACCCCTATTTATAAGGAGGGATCCTGATGTCCCGAAAGGAAGGAGCCAAAAGTGTTTGGTTCCCATTAGGAAAGGGAATATTGAATTTGGTGTTTGTTGTTAGGGAACACTGCTAGGGGTTCGCCACGTGTCTTATGAGATATCTCAAGACGAACTTTCCTTTCATTTGAAGATTCTCATAATACACGTGGGCTACTTCCTTTCATGACCCTTTTAAAAAGATGTGGCATGGGTGATGTCACTATTTAGCTTATGCACCCTTGTTAAGCTCACGAGTGTTCCATCACGTGCGTTACTTAATGACACACGTGTTTCTAATTTGTGGTGAGTCTGCGCTCATCACGATTCTGTAATGACTTTAAACTCATCGCAAGTCCACGTGGGAGTAGCTTCTTGTAGGAGTAGGTGACCGGCATTACGAGGCTGACGCAGCGCAATCATAACTCTAAGGCACCCACCTGGTCAGCCCGACACCTCACAGGTAGCTCGGCACCTGGTCCGCTCGGCGCCTTACATGCAGCTCGACACCTGGTCAGCTCGGCACCTCATAGGCAGCACGACACCTGGTCAGTTCGGTACCTCACAGGTATCTCAACACCTGGTCAGCTCGGCGCCTTATAGGCAGCTCGGCACCTCATAGGCAGCTCGGCACCCGGTCAGCCTGACACCTCATAGGTAGCTTGGCACCTGGTCAGCTCGACACCTGGTCAGCTCGGCACCTCATAGGCAGCCCGACACCACAAGTCCCAGTCGCCTCTTTAACATGGGCAAAGTCAAGAAGAGTGGACTACAAGTCGCTCCCAAAGCCTACGGGCAACATTACTGCTGAAAAACCCAGTCACCTCTACGACATGGGTAACACAACTGCTTAAGACCCAGTCGCCTCTTCGACATGGGCAAAGTCAAGAAGAGTGGATTACGAGTCGCTCTCAAAGCCTACGAGCCACATTACTGCTTAAGACCTAGTCGCTTTTTCAGCATGGGCAAAATCAGCAAAAGTGGACTATAAGTTGCCCCCATAGCTTAAGGGCTACAGTACTGAACTAGCGGAGACCTCCTCACCTTACAGGCAGCTTGCCACTTACAGGCAGCTCCCAGAGCCTAAGAAATTGGATCAGCGCTTACTAGCTCGTCGACTTACGGGCCAAAAGGAGAAATCTACTCCCTTCGTCGAGTTACTCTCAGCTCGGGAGTGGGGGGCAAATGATGAGGGCGGATTTGGCCCTCCAGTGAAATTGTGACACCTGACACCTCATGCCAATTAAATGCAGCCTCTTGACAACTCGATAGCTCGAGCTAGCTACAGGTAGCTCATCACCTACAGGCAACTCACCACCAGGGGGCTCGTCACCAGGTAGCTCACCACTAGGGAGCTCGTCACCAGGTATCTCACCACCAGGGAGCTCGTCACCAGGTAGCTCACCACCAGGGAGCTCATCACGAAGTAGCTCATCACGAAGTAGCTCACCACTAGGGAGCTCGTCACCAAGTAGCTCACCACCAGGGGGCTTGTCACTAGGTAGCTCACCACCAGGGGTTTCGTCACCAGGTAGCTCACCGCCAGGCGTCATAATGTCATTGGAGGGCCAAATCCGCCCTCATCAGTTAGAGTTAGAGACTTGAACTCGAGTCAAAAGTTTGTAAGTTCGAGTTTGACTGAGTCAAATGTTTTATAAAAATAAAAAAATAATTTTTATTTAATATTTAAAAAATTAAAAATTATAACATTTTTTTTAGATTTAAGCACGAGTCGAACTTTATTAAGTTGGAGATTGACTTAATTAACAAACGAACCTATTGGAGTTAAGCTTGTCTCAGTTCAATTTTCACCAACCAAACTCGAATAATTCATGAAAAAGTCGATTCGTGGCTACCCCTGATTATTGTGACCTATTACGATGTCACCCCATCTAATTAAAAATAGGAGTCGCATCGCAGGCTTATTTTGATTCAGCGGTCTTGGAGCTGAAAGTGAATCCGCGTGATAGTAAAAGTAGTTTTGCGTATAAAAATGTAAGCGTGGAGGCGCAATTCATGTCTCCCTTGCCCACCAGTACTTCCCCGAACATCCATCTTCAGTTGTCTGTCATTCATCAATTCAGAATGTGCAGTTTCCGGCGGTTAAATTGGTTGTTGTTCCATCTTTGGCTGGGCTTCTCCTCTTCCTTGCTTGTGTGGGGAGTTCAACTTTACTTGGTATTTTTTTTTCTCTAAATTTTGATTGATTTATATACTTCCTGTAACTACTGTAAGCATATTCATAATTCATTGTGCGAGCCGGATGTTTGTGAGATCGTTTCTCTGAGCTAAACTTTCTACGCTAGCTACTAATTGGCAACTTAAGAAAAGCGATCACTTCTCATTTGTGAAATTAACAAAGCATTTATTTACCAGTTTTTATGTCTTGACTTTTGGTGACTGTTGTGTCTGAAAGGTGGTGAGGAGGCTGTCGCACAGCAGATTTCTCGCCGATATAACACAAGGACGTTGTTACAAGCCCCACGGCCGCCACAAGGTCCAGCACAGGAATACCCGGGACAACCAGGCTAAGTTATATGGGGAAAATATTAAATGAAAATTTATAGTTTGTTATTATCAGTAAATTTTTATTGATTTTCTGAATCCAAGAAGTAGAGAGCAAATAAGGTTACAACCTGTATTAATTGCAATGGAAAATCTATAACACCAGAAACACATGGTAGACATGATATCCAAAAAGAGCTTTATCAATCAAACCACCCTCATGAATTTTGATGATACCTGATTTTTTTTAATAGAGAATATCATCTATTTAGTTACTTCTTTTATGATATATTTTAGATTGATTATAAGTTTTTTTGATATTATGTCTTTTGACACTTTAATCGAACCATTTTAAAGTTATTGGTCAGTTTTTGGGTTGACGGTTTAACCGTTTGATTCTAACGGATAGTCTGTTCTAACAAAAAAATAAAAGAAATAAAAAATGGCAAAATAATCGTTGAACAGGTTGATGGTTCGATCACTTGAGTCAACAAATCGTTGACTGATTCAACGATTTTTTGTCAGAGGTCGGATTTGGGGTAAAACAGAATCGATTGCCTAGACGATTTCCCAGGCCGAACAGTCCGACCATTCGGGTCAATGGCAGTTCAAAAACCTTGAATTTTTTGTTTGAAGAGAGACTCTCAATTGTGTTTTGGGTTCGACTATGACCTTATCATAGATTTTCTGTTAAGTTTGGGGGCTCTTTTTGATTTAAGATCTTTTGTTTTGTGCTTGTATAAAGTTTCTTGGGCGTTTTTTTTGGATCGACCATTTTTTGTAATTAATCTTTTTTAATAAATTTTACTTTTTATTTAAAAATACTATTATTGTGAAAAGGCAAAAACCATATATGCTGTCATCATCGCAAAAAAAAAAAAAGAACATTTTACCATTTTTCTGCATAGAACAACAATACCTAACGATTTTTAGATATATTAATATCAAACTAGCGGAGGGGCCTACGAAATAGAATCGTCAACCGTTGATCCATTGACTTGATTTCTAACAAAAAATCGTTGAATCGGTCAATGATTCATTGATTTGAACGGTTGAATCGTCGAATTGTTGACCTGTTTAATGGTTTTTGGTCGTTTTTTTAATTGGGAACCATCCAGGCAACCTGTTCCATTTTATCCTAATCTCGATCATTGGCCAAAAATCATTGAATCGATCAACGACCCATTGACCCAAGCGGTCAAACCGTTGACCCGTTCAATGATTTTTGGTTATTTTTTTATTTTTTAATTTTTGTTGTCAGAACAGGCCATCCGTTCAAACCGATCAGTTGAACCGTCAACCTAAAAACTGGTGGCCAGAACGGTTCCATTTTCAAGTCGTATGAATCATAAGCTCGAATGACATTACACGTATGGTACTGTTTAATGGACCTCACACACTCAATTTTTTGCCTGTATTTTTTTTTTTGTCAAAACGGGTCATCCGTGTTTTTATTTTTTAATTGAGAACTGTCTAGGCAACTAGTTTTGTTTTACCCCAATCCCAGTCCCTGGCTAAAAACCGTTGAATCAATCAACGACCCATTGACTTGAGTGGTCGAATTGTTAAGTCGTTGACCTATTCGATGGTTTTTGGCCTTTTTTTATTTATTTTAATTTTTGTTGTCAGAACAGGCCATCCATTTGAACCGAATGGTCGAACTGTCAACCCAAAAACCGATGGCTAGAACGGTTTCATTTTTGGGTCATATGAGTCACACGCTCGAATGACATAACATGTATGATATTGTTTAATGGACCTCACACACTCAATTTTTTGCTTGTAATTTTTGTTGTTAGAACAGGCCATCCGTTCGAACCGGACGGTCGAGCTGTCGATTGTCAGAACGTTATTAACAACATTTATCAATAATAGTAAGTAATTATACTATTTAATTAAATAATCATTAATGATAGTTTTAATAATATTATTTAGTTATTTTTAATATAACAGTATATTAAATTTGTGAGTAGGATTTATTAACAATATTCATTAAATTAATAATTACCAAAATCAAATTAAATTAACAGTATTCATCAGTAATAGTAAATAATTATAGTATTTTATTAAATAATCAATAACAATAATTTTAATAACATTTATTATTATTTTTAATACAACAATAATTACTAAATTTATTAACAGTATTTATTAATAACAATATTTATAATTGTAATTTAAAGTAAAACTAAAGTAAATATCTATTTACTAACAATATTTATAATAACAGTAATTATTAATTATAATCACTAATTATATATTTGTTAAATTACTGTAATAATTAGTAATTTATTAATAGTATTTTTTAATAACAATATTTATAATTTTAAAGTAAGTATCTAGTTATTAACAATATTTAAAATAACTATAATTATTAATTATAATCACTAATTATATATTTATTAAATTACTGCAATAATCAGTAATTAATTCCTATAATAATCAGTAGATTCCATTAATTATTGTAATTACTGAAATAATCAGTAATTATATAATAACAGTAATTAATAGAAAATGGATGCTTTCACGTGGGGATCTACTCACACAAATAGATTCCATTTGCTACACGGAGAGAGCATCCGTTTTCTATTAATATATATACTAGCGGAGGGGCCCTACTTCGCAGGGGATGGGATGAAACAGTCGACCTGTTGAACTAGCCCCTAGCCAAAAATCATTGAATCGGTCAATGACCCATTGACTCGAGTAGTTAAACCATCGACCCGTTGACCCGTTTAATGGTTTTTGGCCGTTTTCTTTTATTTTTTTAATCAGAAACCATCCAGGCAATCAATTCCGTTTTATCCTAATCTTGGTCCCTAGCCAAAAATCGTTAAATCGGTCAATGACCCATTGACCCAGAAGGTCAAATCATTAACCCATTTATTGATTTTTGGTTATTTTTTTTTATTTTTATTGTCAGAACGGGCCATCCGTGCAAAATGAATAATCGAACCGTTAACCCAAAAACTGGTGGCCAGAACGGTTTCGTTTTCAGGTCGTATGAGTCACACGCTCAAATGACACAACATGTATGGTACTACTTAATGGACCTCTCACACAATTTTTTGCCTATAATTTTTGTTGTTAGAATGGGTTATCTGTTTTTTATTTTTTTAATTAAGAACCATCCAGGCATCAAATTCCGTTTTACCCTAATCCCAGTCCCTAGCCAAAAACCGTTGAATCAATCAACGACCCATTGACCCAAGTGGTCAAACTGTCAACCCGTTGACTCGTTCAATGGTTTTTGGCTGTTTTTTTTTTTTATAAATTTTTGTCGACTTGAAAATTGGTGACTAGAACGGTTCTAGTTTCGGGTCATGTGAGCTCCGAGAAGCTCCTAGCCAACTCAAAGAGTTGGAGTCACCACCCATTTTTTAGAGGAAATGGGCCCCATTTTGAGTTTGAAAACTCGATTTAGGTCTTTGATAGTGACTCCGTTTTCCACGGGAAAGGCACACAACCAAGAAATTTCAGGTTCTAAGAATTGGGAGAGGGAAGGTATTAGGCACCCCTCTCTCCAAGCTGTTGTAGAAGCCCAAAGAGGGAGTTATTCAAGCTCTGATTCCGACAAAACATTAATTAACGGGATTGCTCAAAACTCCTAAAACCTAGCAAAAACGTTCCCAACTTTGCCCAGAATTGATTTAAGATGATGTTATCAGATCCCAAGTACTGGTTTTCCTACTTCTTTTTCTCAATCTGGAGGAAGTTGAGAATGCAAGTTTCCTAGAATTTAAGGATTTTAAGCAATTTGAAACTAAGCTAAAGCAGAGAGATGGCGGGTGAGAGGCTTACCTCTCATGTACAACCTTGAAACCAACTTTCCAACAACTAAAAGGACTTCAAATGGAACTTGAGCAAGGCAAGGGCTGGTCTGAACGCTTTTGGTGTTAAGTTTGGAAAGCAAGGAATGAGGCTTGAGCTTGACTTTAGGGATTTCGGGATTTTAAGTAGAATGGGGGGGTTATAGAAGTTGGAAAACTGCCATCTTCCCCTCTCTTCTCTTTTTTTGGGGCCTCTCTTAGGTTTCCTTTCCTCCCTCTCCTCCTCAGGTTGCCTCTCTCTTCAAGCTCGAGCTGGGCCTCTATTTATAGAGAAAATGGAGGGAGATGAGTTTGAAATTCGCCCAACTACAATGCCTAGGATTCAACAGATGTTTTTCACAAAAATAGGTAGAGATTTTTCAAAGAAATAGATGCCCAGTCAAGCTTTCCTGTTTGGTGAAACATTTTCTTTGATTTGGGGGTGGTTTTCATGGGTTTTGTGTGTCCAATCGAAGCTTGGGGCGTGCCAAACGTTGCAGTCTCGTATTTGGGGCTGTTAGTGGCAGAAAATGTAAATTTGATGAGCTTTTAAATGGGTCAAGAATGGGTCTGACATCAGCCATCACCCTTTTAAGGCTTCGGGTTGGGCCAGATGACATGGTAATTTAATCTGGTACGTCAAAATGGTACATTTATAGTTTAACGGTCAAATGGGTGAATTTGGATGTGAAATTTGGCATGCTGGGGTTTCTTGGGTTTCTGAACATAGTGGTGATGTTTGATTGGTCAAATAGGGTAGGGATGATTAAAATCTATGGCTGACAAGTTAGAATCAACGAGATTTACTGAAACATAATCTTTGTTTGATGAAGGGTCAAACATGGGAATTTTGGGATGAAATTTGGTGGGTTAGCACTTTTGATTATCTTGAATCTAATGGAAGTGATGGATCTTTGATCAGAGGTGTAGATTGATTGATTTAGTTCAGATCATAGTCTTAGCTTATGGCTCTCCAATCAACGAGAGGGTTCGAAATGGAATCTTACTTTTTCAATGGTCAAACGGAGGTGTTTTGCCGTGAGATTTGACATGCTAGGCTTTTTTTGGGTCTCCGAACACAGTGGTATGGTCTGATTTGTCATGTGAAGTTGGGATGATGGATGATAAGATCTATTTAATGAGATTTGTTGGAATAGGATGTAAGCTTGATGGGGAGTTAAACGGGGGTATTTTGAGCTACAATTTGGTAGGTAGGCATGGATTTGGGTGAGGAGTCAAGTGGATGGTTTTGGCCTGAGAAATATATGGTCGATCTTGGTAATCGTTCAGGGTCATCTGAATGGGATCTTGATGTTTTTGCGGTTGGTTGTTGAAGATTCGTGGTGGGATTCACTAGTTGATTATTTCCTAATGATCTTGGGATGATGGACATGTTGGATTTGATTTTGGAGGAGTTGGAATTTAGATATCACATAGATCAAGGCCGTTAGAATGGAAGTTGGTGTGATGAACGGTGGATGTTTAGAGTTTAGTCATAAAAATTAATGTGTAACTAAGCTAGAGTTTTTCAAGTCTAGGGGTGATGTCTGATCAAGGTTCTTGTTTATCCTATGGACTGTGTCAAATGAGGTTTTTTTTTTTTTCAGGTTTGGAAAGTCTTAAGTTGATCTGGTTGTGTTTCAAGTTTTTGGAGTGCAAAAGAGGAATATAAAAAGGTAGGGTGAAGGAACCGAGCAAAAATTGGGTGCTAACAAGTCGTATAAGTCACACGCTCGAATGACATAACATGTATGATACTGCTTAATGGACCTCACACTCAACTTTTTGCCTATAATTTTTTTTGTCAGAATGGGTCATTCATTCGAATTGGATGATTGAACCGTCGACCTGAAAACCAATGGCCAGAATGGTTTTGTAATTTTTTACTTGTAATTTTTTGTTGTCAGAATGGGTCGTCCGTTCAAACCGAATGGTCAAACCGTCGATCCAAAAACCGGTGGCCAGAACGGTTCCGTTTTCGGGTCGTACAAGTCACACACTCGAATGACATAACATATATGATACTACTTAATTGACCTCACAAACTCAATTTTTTGCCTATAATTTTTGTTGTCAGAACGGATTGTCCGTTCAAACCGGATGATCAAACTGTCGGTTGTTAGAGTGTTATTAACAACATTTATCAATAATAGTAAGTAATTATACTATTTATTAAATAATCATTAATGATAGTTTTAATAATATTATTTAGTTATTTTAATATAACAATAATTACTAAATTTATTAACATTATTTATTAATAATAGCATTTATAATTTTAATTTAAAGTAAAATTAAAGTAAATATCTATTTATTAACAACATTTATAATAACAATAATTATTAATTATAATCACTAATTATATATTTATTAAATTACTGTAATAATCAGTAATTATTAAAACTGGGTTACTAAATTCATTAACCGTATTTTTAATAACAATATTTATAATTTTAATTTAAAGTAAAATTAAAATATATATCTAATTATTAACAATATTTATAATAACAATAATTATAAATTATAATCACTAATTTTATATTTATTAAATTACTATAATAATCGGTAATTATTAAATTATAGTAATTAATTAATGTAATAATCAGTAATTACTATTTTCTTAAGTTATAGTAATTATTAAATTACAATAGTTAATTAATGTAATAATCAATAATTACTGTAATAATCAGTAATTATTAATAGGAAATGGGTACTCGCACGTGGGATCTACTTGCACGAGTAGATTCCATTTCCTGGATGCAGAGATCATCCATTTCGTAATAAGTATATACTAGCAGAGGGGGCCCTACGTTGCAGGGACTTGGAGAAATTAAATTATTGTATAGAAAAAAAGAAGTTGAGAAGGTATTTTTTAGTGAAAGTATCATAGAAAAAAAATACTTAAAATAAATTAAAATTTATATTTTATAATAGTGGTTGCAGAAACAAGTTTTTAATTATTTTTTGGGTAAATTATTTATGAAATTAAGGTAGAAAGAGAGAGTAGGATATAAAAAAATAAGTGTATTTCTGGAAATTAAGGTAAGTTATTTTTTTTTTTGAAAATTAAGGTAGAGAGAGTAGATTATAAAAGGGATAAGTAGATTTGGCATCAATCCATGGTTAGGATTCATTCCACCTATACGATAGGAATCTGATTACCGATTTCCTATAAACTTTCCAGCCTAGATGGGGATTAAGAACAAAACATACCCATGTGAGAATAGTGGCATTGAGTTGGTGCCATCTTTTCCACAAGCATTCTTCCCATTAGGAGCTCCATAAGTACAACTCCAAAAGCATAGACATCTCTTCATACTAATTATTAGTTAATGACCAAACTGTAGTATAGAGTAACTATACCTATGAATTTTGTTGGGACCCACCATTTCAAAGCCATTAACTTAACAATTAACTGTTAACTGTCAAAGTGCTATGAGTTAGGCAATACTTTGAGCACAATATAGAAATAAAATTACTGCCTACAATAGCACAAAAGAACAATCTTTAAAGAATTATATGATCTTAACATTCAATGCTAACAGAATACAAGTTACCGACGAATACAATAAAAGAGCCATCATATTCAGATTAAAGACAGGAAGCTTTAAAATCTCATGGAAAAAAAGCAATAAAGAGGAGAAAAAATGAAAGAACTTTGATTAGATCTACCGGTGCATTTGAAAGGGGACAAAAAATATATAACAGAAAACATAACAAAGAAAGAAAACAACAGAACAAAATGAAAAATAATTGACCTTCGAAGTACATGTAGACACCGTCCTTTCAGCACCATGGCTTCTATTGTCGAACAATGACAGCAGGCATGGCCTTTTTTCTTGAGATCAGGCTTCCCTTTCTTCATGGTGGCCATCACCATGTCACCAACACAGGCCAACGGAAATCTGTTGAGACAACCCATGATCCCTTTCACAGAGATGATGTATAGGTTCTTCACACCTGTGTTGTCGGCGTAGTTCACCGTCCCACCGAAGAATAGGCGCTACCATGGATTCCTTGTACCAAGTGGTACGGTGTTGGATCTAGAAATCAAAGCTCAATTTCCAAAACCACCACCTCCCCATCCCCTTGAGTGGAAGTTCCCCCGTGAACCTGAACCTGTCAAAACACAGGAATAAATTATACATGAAAATCATTTCAAGTCAACTGAATACCCACCCATCTCTTAAACATGTAATAGAGAAAATGGTTAGAAACATACCTCCACCATGTGAACCACTTGACCAGGCCATTGCAACCAATGCTGGACTAACAGCTTGTCAACCATCTTGTAGGATCTTAATAAGATCTCTGGCAAACTTTGCATTTGCATGAGTAAGTTCGCCCCGATCCTATGAACATAATCTTCAAGGCTTGACAGGAAATCGTAATTGATCACACATTTTATATCTTTTACATCTGCAGGGATTAGAGATAATGTTAGTTCACAAAGAGCAACATATACCTTCTGAAGCAAATTTCCAAAAAAAGGACAAAATTGCTACTGCCCCCTTATCCCTGCACCCCCTAGCTCCAGATCATATATGAGATTACACATTCAACAAGTAAATGTACCCACCTTTGACCTGCAGGGGTAAGGACCAGAACCACCATCTAGTTCCATTGAAGGAATAAGCTTGTCTGAGTCGACTAGGCTGCCACAACAACCAACTACATGACCATGGATAGGTGGTGATAACTTCCAACCATGTTCCTTAGACACTTTAATTGCAAGTGCAATGCCTTTATTGAACTTTGGACATGTCCAATAAATATGGATATGGATGAAAGATTTTCAATGTTTCCCTTGGACATGCATAAATAGATATGTATTTTGACATCCCCATGAATGAGATACATGCATGTGAAACTTGTACTTCCCAAAAATCTATAAACCATAATAGTCATATCAGTGAGCCTTGGCTTTGTGTCCATGTAACATGAGCTGAAACTATTAGGTACCCAAGCAGAGGCATTTTTATGGGACATTAATCAGAACTCTCTGAATCCGATAGGTAAAAATCCCTTGGTGAAGCCAACTATGATGCTTCTACATGGAAATTGTAAGAACATCTTTGCAATCTTATAGAATGGTTGTACCTCCTCAACCCTAGCCAAACCACGAATTATTCTTGGGAAGCTGGACAGTAGCCTGCCAACCCGCCAAAGTGGTGAAACCACGAATTATTCAAGGTGGTGAAACCCTGAGGTACCAAAGGATATTTCTAGTGTTATTCTGATTGTCCAAAAGAATGTGGTGTACTAGTATAAGTTGACATAAATATCACTTATGATAGGTCTACAACCTGAAGCAAAGTAACCAAGCCCCATCATTTACAGCAAGCATAAATCCATAGATTTGGTATAGTATCCCTTAAAAGTCCACTAGATAAATTCAGAGGAAAAGAAAGAATGGAAGAAAAGTTTTACACAAAAGTTTATAGCTACCAGAATATGACATTATAAAGTTCAACAGGATTCACAAAAGACATTAAATGAATAGATCAGAGAGCAACAGAAATCAACATGTAATAAATAAGCTCAATTGGCATACCATCTAAAAGGTATTCCAGGGCTACATAACCCAAAGTGCCAGAAAGCTTAATGTTGTTCTTGTTTTGGGCCCCAACAGTTACAACAAGACCAAAATCAAAGAGCTGAATCAAGACAAAATGTCAAAATATGTATGAAATAAGGAATTAAAGAGTTATACAAGAGATCAATAATGAAAAATTGTAAATCAACAATATATAACATATTATTGATTATAAAGAGTCTCAATAAGAGACCAAATGGTCTCAATTTTAACAATAAAACATTATTGGTGAAAAAATAGGACAATCTCCCTGATTCAAAGTTGTTTTTTTTTTTTTTTACCTTTGCATTAAAGTTGGATTCCAAAAGAATATTTGATGACTTAAGATCTCTATGGATCACTGGAGGATTACAGTGTTCATGTAGATATTCTAAGCCTCTACTTTACAAAATTGAAGTCAATGGATGACAGAAAATTAGAATGGATTACATGAAACTACAGAATCAGGTAAATGAGAAGAACTTTAAAAATAAAAAATAAAAAATGAGTGTTGCTTAACAAACTGATAAACTCACCTTGCTGCCTCCAGGGCAAGGTGACAGAAATTTAAACTATTACTCTTTCACTATCTTTTAACATCCTTTCCATTGGCCTTGGATAAGAAATAAAGTGATACCATGCAATTGTGTTTCAAGAGATCCTTTCTGCATCAATTCATAAACAAGAAATCATGTTTCTTTGTGAATGCAATGGCCCATAAGAGAAATTATATTCAAATGCCAGATGATTACTTTCATTTTGCAACAATGCAACATTGCGTTGCAGAGCAATACAACATTGGTAACATACTAAATACACTGCAACACCATTGTCACTATAGAAACAAAAAAAGTTAAAAAAGAAAAAGAAAAATATTTACTTGCCTCCTTGTTTGTGCTGAAGGAAACAGAAAGCCCCAAATCATTCATTTGTCTGATGAGTTCCATATCCTCTGACGGAGTGTAATCTGAGCAGATCACAAAGACAACAGAACCACTAAAGTGTAACTAATTGATCTATGGCATTGATCATTAACAAATTCTTCGCAATGGTGAAAAGTAAGACCCGAAAAACAAATCATGTGGTCTCAGTACATGATTTATTAGCAAAAAGTGTGACGCAAGAAAAAAATAAATAAATGAGGTGAAGGAGAATTCAACAAAGAACACTTGCCATTAACAGTAGATTCAACCTTCGAAATACAAGCAACTTGGCAAGACGAAAACTGCATGTAAGAATAAGGGTTTCAAAGGGTCTAAAAATAAGCGCATGCATACATCAATCACTATAGCTACTAAATCATAAGGAAACCCAAAAATAGTATCATAACTCATAAGAGAACAACAGATCCATTCAGAAACAAACTAAACTAAATTAAACTTACAGTAGTTTCTGCCAAATTACCTTGACGAACAAATGAAGTGGACACCTCTGTTTCGTATACAAGAGCGTCATCGGTCCTGTTAAATAAGAGAAATTTTAACAGCAAAACCGGGAATGAGAAAGTAGAGACATGAAACTCTAGAACTTGAGGGGAAGGTGGACAAAGCGAGTCTTTTGGAAACAACTTACTGCTCGAACTCTAAACCACACAAAATCTAGCTAGAAAAATATGCTTTTTGCCTAAATCTGGAACTACATAAACAAAAAGCAAAAGAACAAATAGACCATAGACGAACAAAAAACACTATACCACAAAAAGACTTCAGTGAGCTTGAAGAGAGAACCCAAGGCTCTGATGGCAGGCGCCTCGGCTTCCATGAATCCTCAAGTTTTCAAACTAGAAGATGGATAGTATTCGGCTCCCTAAAAATGAGTGGAGAAGGCCAAACCGTTGCACCGCCGCTGCTTGTCCCTGTTGCTTCAAGAACTCAATAGCTCAAGAGGGACAAGCAATTTGTGAAGCCTTTGGGAAGGCCTCCTTCGTTCTCCCTTCGCAACGACAAGGAAAATCGAAAAGCCAAGGAGTTCTCTCGAAGAGGGAGACTCGAATGGAACTTGGAAGAAGAATCTCGAACAATCTCGAACAGAAGAAATGAGAAAGAAGTTGAGACACGCATCTACCATGCAATGGATATACATGCGAAACATTTGCACGTGAAACTCCTAATCTACTCGCACGAATAAATTCCATTGCAGAAAAATCACCCATTATATATATAGATATAAGATGACAAATCTACAAACATATATAGATACATACATACAATACCAACACGTAAAATGAAAAATCCGTAAACAAATTCAGCCAATTTAGACTCTCTCCCATGATATTTTATCTGGACTATAAATTAAGAGATCAGATTTCCTGCGACCCTCGTTGCAGTATATACTCGAGATCCCGAGTGGTTATTAAAGTGAAAAAGACAAAATATTACATCAACCTGACAATCTCGTGTTTGATTAAAACACTAGCGTGTTCAACTGTACATTATTTATCAGGGACATCAAATTAATCCCAGGACATCCGATAGTACATCTCTACTATGCATTGGAAGATGATGACATCATTATTTTCAATATTATTATTGGAAGACGTTTCTAATATACAACGGGAATGTACTGTAAGACATTGTAGAGGACAATTTTGTAGGGGTTGATTTGAACTCTTCACCGGGGTCTCGGGTTTGTCCTGTGACGAGAGTCGCAGGAAATGTGATTTCATAAAATAAAGTCATCTGAAGCGGAATAAAATAGGGAAAAACGTCATGATGACATGAGGTTCAAAGTATTAATATACATATTGTTCAATATATATCATATTGGAAGTTTTTCGATACGTCCCTACGGAAGATGTATCGGGGTTTTAATCGGTTCAGGGGGTCGACGAACCTTAAATCAGCCCCTCTGAATCGGATTTAAAAAAAAAATAAAAAAAAACAAAAAAATAACTATCAATTCTGCCCGATAGGCCTCTATCGGTGTAACAGGGTATCAACATTAACCGATGGATAAATGACAACCAGTCTCACTGAGGGCACCTCACAACAAGAAGCATACAAGTTCAAAAATACGTGCAAAGAACAACATTTAATTACTACCGGGATTCAATGTTTGGCATTGTGTGGTGAAGTTGCAATATTTTGATATCTTTGGTCAATTAGAAAATAATGATTATAAGTTTTAAATATTTATTCATTTTTAACCCCAAGCTACCTAGGTGGAGGGGAAGCCACCTTGGGGAGGACTTGCCCGCCTTGCCCCCAAAACCCAGGATACAAAGCGCACCCTAACCCTCAACCCTACAACCCCATTAGCTGACTATAAGTACAATAAATCATCAAAAATAAGAACTCTAATTGTACGTGGAATACATGAAATATGATCAAAGACTATAAGTTTTAAATATTTATCTGTCTTATGAATTTGTAGAACTATTCTTTTTAACTAAAATATTTTTGTTTTTGAATTTGGATATTTTTAATTTTAAGGGCAAGAATTTTAATTTGAACTTATATTTTGCATCTTATCCAATTCCCTCTCATTAAGTAATTCAGTCAACCCATATTTTTAAAACAAATCCAAAATTAAAACTGTTTTGTCCATGTGGCAAGTAAGCAATTTAACCATTCATGTTTTAGTCATTACATGATGTCATAATTAAATAATAAAATTACAAAAATTTATAAGCACATCTCTAATATTTTATGTTAATCATATTAAAGAGAAAAATATGTGTGATAAATAAAAATTGTTTTAATTGATAATAGAAATGAAATACAAAATTTAAAACCAACCCTTGATGTCACAATTAAATAATAAAAAACTAAAGAAAAGTGTCTACTTGTTCAAAGGCACACAATAAATTAGAAAAACACCTAGAAGTCCTTTTCACAAAATAACCTATACATGGAATGTTGTGAACTTTGGAATTTTTAAACATATTTTTTATTTTTAGAAATATTTTTCATCATAATAAAAATAAGAAAAATATCAATTTTACCCAAGTTTCATGTAAAACTTTTGAAATTCTGAACCAAAGCAACCGAAATCCCAAAGCTTTTGTGAAGTCGTATGCTTATACTACTACTTTGCACGTATTGCATGGATCCAAAATTTCAAATCCAAGATAATTTGCAATTCCATTAGGCCCTAGACCTTGTTTGTTTGGACTGCAATTTCACTTGTACTGTGGAAAACTTGGGTTTACACTTCAATTTCATGTTTTGTGGGGCGTGCTACCCCTCGTGTTGTGTAGCACATTTTGTTTCTATCACAAAAAAAAAAAAAAAAAGTTTTACTTTTGTCTTTGTTTTTGAGGCATCTCTCATTTGCACTCCCATAGATTTCCTATTTCTACTACTACGTACAAACGAAATTACGTCGCAAACAAATAGAGATTTAATAAGTGATCTATCATTAATCATAATAGATTTCAACCATTTAAAAGTTAAAACGTTACTTTTTTTCACTTTTGTATTAAAAGAATCAATAAAAACATTAATATATAGTCATAAAAATTAAATTTAGGATCCATTTGGTTAACGGTTGGAATTGGAATCAAAATATCTTTGAAATAAGTTGGAATGGGACCCCTCATTTGAGGGAATGCCATTTCATCAAGAATGGGAATCAAATTCTAATTCCATCCAACCAAATTGTTGAAATCGGAATGAATCCGATTCTAAACCCATTCTTACAGACCAAATGGGCCCTATTTAAATCTCTTAGTCAAAGATTAAAAGAATTTGAGTGGTTTTACGTGATTTTAAAGTCCACCTTAGGGTCATGGAATTTTAGGTTGAGTTAAAGTTAGGATTGAGTACGTCAGGTTGAAGGTTGGATTATATTAGAAATTAAAATCAGGGTTGGGGTTCAAAACCTTGATTGGGCTAGCATTGACCTCAACCGACCTAACCTGGCCCAGCCTGTCCCTACAAGCAAATGGAGCCTAAATAATCAATACAATGAGAAGATGCTAATTCATCAGATTCTAGATTTCACCTGTACAAATACCCTGTTTTTTTGGGAGAATGACTGATTAGCCCTGCTCAGAATTTTTTAGCTTGTACAGTTAAATCTTGACCATGGATTGATGCCAAATTCATAGATAAGATATGGTTTAGGGGGCTGAAATTCCTAAATCTACAATGGACTTGTCCATACTTTTCCCTTTTTTTTTAAGCTGTCAGAAAAGATACCTAACTCACCCGATTCTCGATCTCACCTACTGTGTTTGAAGCAAGGTTTTAATCAGACCAGACATGAAACCGTTTTGACCACCAGTTCCCAGTTTGAACGGTCTAAATAAATGGCCCATTTTGATTTAAGAAAAAAAACAAAAAATAGTTAAAATAAAAATGGCCAAAACCATTTTTCAGGTTGACGGTTCGACCACCTGGATCAGTGGGTCGCTGACCAAGTCAACGGTTTTTGGCACAGGGACAGTTTTAGCATAAAACGGAACCAATTGTCTTACCGTTCCTGGGTCAACCGGTCCGGTCTGGTTTTCAAAACCATGGTTTGGAGACTTCGAACCTGGATCTGCTACTAACAAACAACACTAGGCACGTCATATATTTCTGCCAGCTGTGCTCAAGACATGAGTAACATGTATCCTCTGTTCCTTACTCCCCTACTTGCGAACTCAGAAATTTCCTCGTCCAGAAGTAACCAGAATACGCAGTCCAGTAATCCACGATAGCTACTTCCCAGTTGTGGTGCAAATAAAACGTTGCAAGTCAAACAAAACGCGCCCTTCCTAGCCGTCCATATTGCATCTTTCTCTAGTCAAACAAGGCAGGCAATCCAAATCAAACTCAAATAAATCGACAGTCATCAGTCGTCCGATCGGAATAATTTCTTTCTCCTTTAGATTGCTTGGTCTACAGTTTTACATTGGCATGTTGTGCCACGTGTATGAACGGAGAAGCCAGATTTAGATCCTCAAGCAGAGGGAGTGGGGACCACAAAGAAGCTCCGTCCACGCAAATGCTAGGTTCGGAGACCAAAGCCAAATCCGAACCTCCCCAACGTGTGGCTTCCGTTGCCTCTCTCTACCCTCTCCTTTATATTTCCAGCCAATGCAAACCAGGGGCTCTACGAATTACACCAAAACAGCTCTAAACAACTGAAGGAGAAGAAAAAGATCTCTCAGAACTAGAGCTACAGTTGCTACAACTCTCTCTCTCTCTCTCTCTCAGTAGCTGAAGAACGACTCCTTTCTGTGTACTTCAATGGCTACATCGATTTCGGCAACTGGGCTCAGAGGAGGTCCACGTTCTTCCTTTCATGGAAGCTGGGGTACCTCTTTGATGGGTGAAGAATACAGCATTCTGGCTAAGTCAGTTCCAACAGGGATTCGAGTTGCTAAGCCCATACGGTTGCAACCCATGATGAAGAACGTCAATGAAGGAAAGGGTATCTTTGCACCCGTCGTCGTCGCCACCCGAAACATCATCGGAAAGAAGCGCTTCAATCAGCTCAGAGGCAAAGCCATCGCCCTTCACTCACAGGTACCGTTCCTTTTTCCGTCCCTTCATTTTTTTTCAGTATTGATTTTCCTGTTTTGAGGTATTCTGCGTTTTTCAGACCAGGGAAATCTGTCTAGTTCATTGATTTATTCCATCTTTTCACTCTGGCCGGGATTTAATTTGTTCTAAAAAAAAGAGAGTTCTTCTGACTTGAAATTAGAACAATCATATTCAGGTGATCACAGAATTCTGCAAATCGATAGGAGCGGATTCGAAACAAAGACAAGGGCTGATTCGATTGGCAAAGAAGAATGGAGAATGGCTCGGTTTCCTTGCTTGAGAAACGTTTTATTTATTTATTCATGGAGGAAATTGTTTTGATAGATGTTGTACAAGGAATTCCAGATGTATATACATTTCTCTCGTCTGGGTTTCTCTTGGATCAGAATGTAAACTAGAGACACCTCCTGTCTCATCTGAACTTCATTTCCCTTCTTATCCCTCCCCCTCCCCCCCCAAACAATCTTCTATTTTCTGTTAAATTTAGAAAATTACAAGGAACTTATGTAGTTGGCTCTATTATTTTCTATTATTTTCATTTCTTTCCCAAAACTTTTATTTTGGGAATGAAAGATTTTGTTCCCTCTAAATTTGTGGCAAACAGCTTCTCTGGAACCAAAAATATCTTATCTGGACGTTCGTGTCCAACCCAAGCACCACATAGCTCATATTGCATACAAGCAACCAATCAAAAACCATTTAACAATTTTAGTGTTTTAAAAATTGAGCCGGAGGGCTGACCCGCTTTTCATTCGGGTGGTGTGGTGGGTTAGTGGTTCAACTGTCTTGGTTGAACGAATCAACCCGTGTGTAAAAAGTAATACATTTATAAATGCATAATTTCATGCCCAATATAGATATGTAGATACATGTCTATAGATATAGGTGCTATTGAAAAATTTAAACCTAAAAATAAAAGAAACATTGTATCCATTGTCGGGTCAATGGTTAACTCCTGGGGATGCTGGGTGTTTACAAAGTTCAAAGTATCAACGTAGGGTGTTCATGGTCCGATTTAGAGAAGATTTCAAATCAAATCAGTATATTATAATTTGAGAACTTCTCCAATCAAACCAAATCATTCTATTATGGTTTAGTCCGATTTTTAATATGGTTTGGCTATATTGGGTTTAACCCAGTTCAAAAGCTCAAATAACATGTATATCTACTTAAATAACAAATATGGAATTGAAATGTTAACAAGTGCCACCTAATACCATTATATAAATTACACTCACACTTTCTAAAAAATAAACAGATTCTTGGGTCAAATAACAAGTTAAAAATTGAAACAAACAACAAAAATGTATAAAATGTCAAATATATTATATATATATATATCAATAAAATGTATTATTAATAATTTGGTTCAATTCAATTTAAGTTTGGTCTGCATTTTAAAATTTAAAAAGCCAGACCAAGTTTAAAAAGTATGAAAAACTATCAAATCAAACCAAACCATTTTAAGGCCAAACCAAATCAACCTACCATCCGATGGGATTTGGTGGTCTAGACCATACCAATTAAGTTTGGTGAGCAACTCGGGCAGGCTCAACCTTAGCCCATACCAATTAAGTCCGCAATTTTTACACAAGCTGGGCTTAAACTTTTGATACTCAAGTTAGGCCTAGGCCTAAGACTTCGGACCTTTTTATTTTGTAGGCTAGGTTTGGACCTAACATTAAGCAATCCAAATCCAACCCAACTATACACAATTACACATTCATACACATATGCATATTTATGTATTTGTATAAATGCATTCATATATGTTAAACTTTAAAATGAATTCATTGGCCAACTCAAGCCTGGCCTATATATATATATATATATATATATATATTTCACCCATATCGATCATATTACCTGGTACAATCTGGTATCGATCTGTAGGGCCTATATTAACCAATAATTCCTTTTTTTTTTTGGCATTTTGAATTTGAATTCATATTCCCACACCGTTCTCTTTCTCCTATATTAACTCATATTTTTCTCTCATTCCCATATTTAACTCTCTCACACACTCTCTCCCATCATTAACATGAATAACCACTAAACCATTCTTCAATCACTTGTCATAATCATGTGAATTCTAGATTTTAACTCGAAATCAGCTCCCCACAACGTCCTACAACACATCTCCGTCGTGTATTGGAAACATCTCCTGATGATGACATCATCGTTTCTGGGATTATCATCAGGAGATGTTTTCAATGCATGGCAGAGATGTGCTGTGGGACGTTGTGGGGCGCAATTTTTGTGGGGGGCTGATTTGGCCTCTTAACTTTCATTTCTCTTTAATTCATGCTTTTCAATAAATTTTAAAAAGCAATTGATTATTAAGTTTCATAATAATAATAATAATAATAATAATAATAATAATAATAATAATAATAAGGGTAAATTACAAAGGATCCCCTTGTACTATGGGATTTGTGACAAAGACCCCCCTGTATTTTGTTTTGCGACAGAGACCCCCTGTACTATGACCG
Source organism: Nelumbo nucifera (assembly GCF_000365185.1). The sequence goes on along the minus strand of NW_010729112.1, from coordinate 2,598,634 downwards.
TAAGACAAAAACCCCCTTCTGTTACCCCTTCGTTGAAATCTGCCATTGCAATATTTTTAATCTCCATATTACCCTTTTAATAACTATTTGGAGAAAAACACTGTTCATCTTTCCTGACTTCACGATACACGAACAGCAATGGCGGTAGCTATTGCAACAGCAGCGGGCTTCCAAAGTCCCCTCTCTCTTCTTCCCCTTCCCCTTGCAGCTTCAGACAGCCAGTTTGAGTTAAGGTGTTTCATTTTTTTTTATTGAAGGCATCTCTCCCCATCTCTAGCTACCAACTTCTCGATTACTTGCTTACGTCTTGGGAAAGGGGTTGTGGGTTGGTGGATTTAGCATCCACAAGGCCAAAATTAACCCAAAAGTTTAGGAAGAGAAGAAATATAACTAGTTTATTTGGTTGATTATCTGTTTGATTAGGTTCTGTGTGAGATAAGATGAGCTTGCGTGCGGAAGATAAAGGATCAATGGGTTGAGCCGGATGCATGAAGACGATGGTAGAAAGAGCAAAAAAGAAGCAAAGATCTTTTTATAAAAGAAAATTAAGGGAGCAAGAAATTGGGTTTACTGTAGATTTAATGGATTTGAGAGGGCAGGACAAAGAGAGAGGAATGCCAAGTTCTTTGGATTATAATCCTCCCATTCGACAATCATCCTCAAAGTTCTCCTCTCATCCAGTTATTTCAACAGGACTGGTAGGAGGAGAAAGAAGAAGAGATGGGACTAGGAACGGGACAGCGATCCTCAACTCGTCTCAAATTCAAACCCTAGATCATCTTCAACGACATCATCACCACCGTCCCATCAACCACAAGGGCATGGAAGGAATCCAGACCCAGAATCATATCTAGTTCCAGTCGCAATTGTAGTTAGTGGTGCAACAAGTGCACCAGTTGCAGGTGGATCCAACTCAGCAAGGACAACACCACCGCCCCTCCTCTTCCTCCTCCAACAACGGCCACTATATCAACAACTACCAAGAGTACTGCTACTGCTGTTCGATATCGAGAATGTTTCAAGAACCATGCGGCAAGAATTGGTGGACATGTTGACGATGGCTGTGGCAAATTCATGCCGAGCGGTGAGGAAGGGACCCGAGGCCCTAAAATGCGTCGCATGCGACTGTTACAGGAACTTCCACCGAAAAGAGATAGAGGGGGAGCCCCAATCGGGGGCAAATTGTTATTACTACCATAACAAGAACCACGATGGCAGCAGAAGTAGGATCCCACCTCCCCAACCCCAACTACCTCCTCCACCTCTTCAACAACACCAAAAATCCAACTGGGGTTACCTACCAGTCTGTCACTAGGATCAATTCCTCCCGTAATGATGGCCTTCAGAGGCAGTAATGGAATTGGTGGCGGAGCAACTAAGTCGTCAAGCAAAAACCTCAATGCGTACCAGTCATTGTCTCTATCAAAGAAGAGGTTTCAGACAAAATTATCCCAAGAGCAGAAAGAATGTTGGAGAGGAACAGAAAACAGTTTCTCTCTCCATCTGCAAGGAACGGAAAAAGGGGAAGGGGAAGGGGAAGAAGAGAGATCTGGGGAGAGAGAGGGATGACTTCAGAAGTCCGTCGCCACTGATGTTTGTGTATCATGAGGTCGGAGAAGATGAACAGTATTTTTCTCTGAATAGTTATTATTAAGATAATATGAGGATTAAAAAATATTACAACGGCAGATTTCAACAAAAGGCTAATGGAAGGGGGAGTTTTGTCGCAGTACAGGAGGGTCCTTGTAATTTACCCTAATAATAATAAAGTATATATTCTATACTTTATTATTATACTCCATATCATACTTCACATAAACTCTTATAATTGCCTTCTTTTTGATACTTTTCGCGTTTCACATACTTTTTAACTTTTTTTTGGCACATAGTTTGAACCTTAACTGGGTTAGAAATTAACCCAACGGCATCATGAATGGGTGACTGGTTGAACGGTCAGACCGGCCGTTGCCTTGCCTATTACATAGTTGGTAGCACATGTCATATATCAATCATAGTAGTAAACGCCAGAATTTATGTCATGGCAGTATTGTCAAACAAATTACATCATCATTCAAACTAACTGCTCATACATCCATTAACAACCTAGTGGCCGGTGGGCAAGCACAAAACACCTTAAGACATTAACTACTCATCACTGCTTAAGCATAGAGTAATTTAGAGAAGCCAACCAAGTCTGCAACTATACGAATCAGTATTCTATATGACGTCAAATAAAAGCACATAATAAATGCCAGGAATTGAAACAACAACCGCCAATTGTCAAATATTGAATAGAACAATTACAGGCATTAAAAATAGGTAATCCAAGTAATATAACATTTCAAGGATTCAATGGTTTTTACTATAATCAATAAACAAAGAAGATAACAAACTTGCAAGGTTCTCATCATCGTTTCACAAAAAACAGGGAGAGTGGCTCAAAATTGAGGTGATCCAAGAGTTCTCAGACATTGTACCGGCCTCTGATTGATTTGTCCCTCCTGGAATCATCCTGCAATGGTCAAGGGGGTGAGAGAGTGAGAGGGGGAAAGGAATTGAGCAGGATCAAATGGTTGGAATTATTAGAAGTGGCACTCACATGGAAGGAGTATGTTATCTTATCGGTAACATCAATGATCTCCTTCCACTTCCTTCCAATGCTCATCTGCATAATACAAAGGAACAAACATGCAAGAGTTAAGAGAAAGATAACTGAAGTCCTCCACTTTCGTGATTGATTTCAATGAATCAAACTAGAGGTCAAAACATGGGACAGTTGGAGAAGTCCTCCACTTTCAATATTTTAATTTCTGCCAAGAACCATAATTAGAGGAAAACTGTGCTTTTGAAAAAAATTAGTATTTTTTAGATAGACATTTATCATATCTTGTCAATGGTTCATGACCAAAAAGAACATGAGTGAAGATGTTAAAGCTGCATAAGATGAAGAATTTGAACGACTGAATATTATATTTTCTCATAACTTAACAATGGATAAGGCATCCAACAGAACAAAATGGAGAAACAGGATTTATGTAGCAAATGGCGAAACAGGATTCGTGTATCCAACCCCAAACACATAATTGGGATAAGGCTTCGATGATGATGATGATAATGATGAATTCAACGAATTTTTGTTATTGATAAAAAAAATGATGATGATGATGATCATAAAGATTCCTCTTAAGAGATAAGAGTTAAGAGGAAATGTATAGGCCCTGTCTGCATTTGGCATTCCTTATTTTAAGAACTTGTCTCTTTTTTGGGGTTAAAAACTTAGTGTTCATAGGGGCATTTTAACCACAAAAAAAAAAAAAAAAGAGAAGAGAGAAAAGTCCCTAAAATAAGGAATGCCGAATGCAGCCTTAGCCCTAGATCAACACCTAGAGCAAGGTTTACGGTATAATCAATATGTATCACATTGTATCATGCATATCATACTAGCATCGAAGGTCACCAAAATGCAAAAATAATGAAAGTTGGGGGGTTTTGGATGATTCAGAGCAGAAGACATCCTCAGCAGTCAGTCTCTCAATTATTAGGTTGAATATATCTATTATCATGCATTCCAATATTTTGAACCTTGCCCCTAGTCTCTCTCTCTCTCTCTCTCTCTCTCTCACACACACACACACACACACATACATGGAGAAAAGAAAAAGAGAGAACCATTTTCTTGTTTTGGTGTCTGGTTGCGCCTAAAAAATTGAGGACCCTCCAAAAACCCTTGCTGGATGTGATCACAATAGTCATCAAACCCATCTCATCCAAAACCAAATGTCATAGCAAACACAGAGTTTTGAAAAAAAAAATGCATGGACAAAACTAGGTTGAGCCATTGAGGCAATTTCTGATCTAAAGGAGTCAACCTTTGCAGTTGGAGTTATGGCCCCTAATGTGAAGTTCTGTAATGGTTAAGCATTGTAAAAGCCCCCAATAACTTTTTCTACAAATTTACTCTTAACGTTCTCTTCCCATTGTGTTTGCAGCCATTCACTGTGACCCACCTCCACATTTTTCAGAAATAAAATCTTCCAAATTTCTCTCTTAACTTACACTTTTATCTAACCAAACCAAAGAAAATAGGGAACATTTGAATATCTCTTTCTTCCCTCACCTAAAGGGGAACCAAATAGAAAATTAATGGAGTCTAAACACAGAAGAAAACTTTCACGTGGCAAGTGAATTTGGAGCCCAAAAGGATTTCCCAGATCCCTCAATTAGCACTATAAAAATCGGTTTTGTCCACCCCCGGTTTAGAAGGGAATCAGCCAAGGAGTTCATCTCCTTCAGAATCCATCTAAAAGAGGAGCCAAGGTCAGAAGAAAACGCCCTAAACTCATTTAACAAATGAGCAACTTTACAAGGGCCCCAATCAAGGGTACTAGCACATCCAATCACATTTACCAGAAAGGGCAAGCATTTAAAGATTTACCAGAAAGGGCAATCAAGAGCTCTAGTTTCAGCTTCAGCTGCATCAGCAGTGCCAACAGGGCTACTGAAAGCCAAAAGAGGATTACATCTAGCATCAGTGATGATCCCCCCCACCAACTCCAGCAGGCCCTCTATGACCATCAATGCCTCTGTAACTTCCATTGAACTTAAGATAAAAATCACTGGTTGGTCTTAAGTCGGAGAAAGTGAAGACTAAATTGAAATGGGATTTATCAGAAGCCATTCAATGATTCAATCTGATAGTGCTAGAATGTTTCAGACTTTCAACTAAGAGGCCCTAACTCCACGCCCCAGCTGTAACATGCAACTCCGCATGAGAAATGGAACTAAGGAGCCAAATAATCCCAGATTTGAAATTGCATCCACCTCCTCACCCTCTATCCATGCAGTTATGTTTTTTTTTTCTTTAAACTCTGTTTATTTGCTAAAACACTTGGGGGGGAAATGGGTTTGACGCCTATTTTTACTGTGTCTAGTAGGTTTTCGTATGGGCCTTCTCTCCATTTAATTTTTAGCAACCAAATATCAGATGATTCTACTTCCTTTCCCTTCTTTTTCCCAATCCACCTTATTTTCTAAAGTACCACATCATAACCATCCCCTTAAATAGCTTCAATAATTCTTTCCCAAACCTTAGATTCCATAATTCTTAGGCCTCTCACTAAGGGGAGTTTCCCTGTTTTCCAAACCATGAAATATTCCTGCAATTCATCAGAGAATTCACACAAAACCTTTCTAAGCCTAATTGCACCACCCTATTGACTTTTTTTTTTTATCAATAACTTATATTCATTAGATTAAAAGAATTTAGTTACAACGCTCCAGAGAGAGATAAACAGGCTTAACTCTCTCCAGGAAGATAACAAAAAAGAAAAAGTTACAGAACAGCCCAAAACATTTGATCCCTTCCCAAAGCATAAGCAAATGCATTTGCTGTTCTCTTGACCCACTGAATCTTGATTTCCAATCCTCTAGTTAGCCACTTAATCTCCCTCCTCTCATTAGCATATTTCCAAAGTCCACTACCTTCTTGTAACCAACTTAAGACCAGCTTTGAGTCCCCTTCAATGGCTAACTTTTGTATATTCAATTCCTTAGATTTCGTTATACCCTCCAGTACTGCATAGACCTCAGCTTTGAGAGAGTCTCCAAACCCAATGGAACCTGAATACAAAGCGAGCACCTTCCCATCCTCATCTCTGAAAACCCTTCCTACACCTGATGGACCTAGGTTTCCCTCACTACTTCCATCAAAGTTTAGCTTTATAAGTCCACTTCCTGGTGGTGACCACACAGGACAAACTAAAGAGCGAGCAGGAGCAGAATTTGCCACCTCCATCCAGCTATTCAATAACATATCCGTAGAAATATCAACAAACAGGTCCAAGGATTTCAGCCAATGTACCACCCTCACTATTACTACTTCAATAAGGCAATCTTTACTTCTTTCAACTTCAGAGAAAATTCTGATTTCCTTTCCTCCCAAAGAGTCCAGCAAATAGCAACCCTCACACATCTCTACATTATCCTTCCCCTTTTGTTTGACCAACCAAAGAATGAGGGGCTAAACAAGCTTTGAATGTTTAGAGGTGGGGTCCACCTGCAACCAAAAGAGGAAAGAAACAATTCCCAAAGATCAGTAGCAAAGGGGCAAGAAACTAATAAGCAGTAGGAGCTTCACCATTAGCCTTGCAAAGAATGCACCAATTTGGAGACAAGCACCAAAAAGGCATTTTTCTTTGGAGTACGTCACAAGTATTACATCTTCCGAGGAAGGCTTCCCAACAAAAGGCTCCAATCCTTGGACGAATTGGCTCACCCCAAACATCCTTAACTGAAAAGTTTTGTGCAAATGGACTGGATGAAGGCAGTATGGACTTGAAGAAAGAAGCACAAGAGAAGGTTCCAGAGAGAGTTAGGGTCCACAGTCTCTTATCCCTCTCAAAGGGATCCAACACCACCTGGTCTAAGATCTGAACCAGACTCATAACATTTTCAACCTCTACATCCCTTAAGCCTCTTCTAAGCCCCAGATCCCAATCAAACCCAAATTCAGACTCAGAAGGAACTAGAAAACTGGACACAACCTTGCCCTTAAACCAGGAGAGTGAAAACAAGGAAGGGAATTGGTCTTTCAAAGGTATCTCACCCTCCCAAATGTGCTCCCAAAACTTTACCTGTTTCCCAAAGCAAAGGTCATACCTGATGTGCTGCAAAAAGGAAGGAAGAATGACATGCAAAAAGGAGAAGCACCAACAGACCTTGCCGAAGTCCCAATATCCCAGCCATCATCTACCTGACCATCATCACCTTCATAGTCCTAAGGGCAGCCCAGTGCATGAAGCTCCCACCAATGCAGGGTCTGGGGAGGGACAGATGTCCACAGCCTTACCCCTGTACATACAGAGAGGCCGTTTCCAAGACCACCTTCATATTCCTAAAACTCAAAAAAGAAAAAGAAAAAGAAAAAAAATATTAAGAAAGTTCTATCTTTATAGTTACAAGGGACACAATGTCCAAATTATTGTGTTGCAAAGATGTACATCAGCTGCAAGGGCTTATTATAACAAAGATAGACAGGTAGTTCACTCTGCATCTGATCGTGGTCAAGACGTCAAGTGCTTCATACAGCTACTCTTCTTTTAAAACTGGCTCTTCTACTATTTCAGTCTTCAATTCAGCAGTTATCCTGATGACAAGAAACTTACATTTTTTTTGCAACCTTGTATTTCAAACCATCACCAATCCTCAATACTGTACTACAAAATCACATGTTCATTTGTTCCAATCAGATGGTTTAAGACAACATGCATGAACTAGCACAACTTAATAGAAAAAGTCAGTTTTATCTTAGTCAATATTGAGCCACTCCAAACATGGTTCTACATCATTTAGTGTGATCCTTGAGAATGATCAACTCAGTCTACCCTGATGTCTTTATCTATGTAGTAGATGGAGGAGCATTTACCATATTTCATTTAAACAGAAAAACCTCCATTTGTTTCACTGTAAAAGGGTAAACATGGTGAAGATGCATTGAGAAGCCAAAGCCTTTCATCTCAAAGTTTTTCCCCTCATAATTTTTCTCTGTTACCAATATAAAGCCCTTTTGCTACTAATTACATCGATATCAAAGCTCAAAGTAAGGGGTTAATATTCTATTTGAATCCTTTAACAAATACATGTGATCGATATCAAAGCTCAAAGTTTTATCAATGCATCCTACCTGCATTATATATTTTATCTTGCTGGTTGAACAATGGTACTTTTTTGTATCATTATCTATTTTTGTTTACCTGTATTATATATTTATCTAGCTGGAAAGGAACTCAAGAGTTTTTTATCAGAAGAGCAACCTAGTGGAGAGAGTGGTTAATGGCACAGTTGAGGTTTTAAGGCAATGCTATCAGCATCTGGTCTTTTCAGGGAGAATGAGTTTTCCCCTTATTTTTTGCCTGTCGACTTTTTTGAGGATACTTGATGACTTGTCAATCATTGTACAGACCCTGATATTTTGATATACTATTAATACTTTTGCCTTACCTTTTCAAAAAGGAGGTACTTTTTTGTATCAGTACAACAAGAAGCTGGTATTGATTCATTGACAGTTTACAGGCACCATAGTTTAGTGAAAAAAGCTGTTGGTCTAAAAATAATAGCAGTGAGTGTATTCATTTTTTTTTATCAGTGTGAGTGTATTCAAATATTGAAACAATATAACCTTGATATGGTCTGCAACAGGAAGAATAGACCAGCAAGAGAGAGGAAAAAACAACCTACATCTACACCATTAAATCAAGATACTACAACTCAAAACATCCAAATATTGAAACCATTCCCTATGCCCCCAGATCTCTTTATATGACTAATGGTGCTAAATCCCCTTGAGGAGATCAGTACAACGAATTAAGATACACGAAGAAAAAACATGTTCTTTGGGTTCTAGGATTTTCAAGGCATCTGAGAGCCAGTCACCTTTTGAGTGCATTATGCCAACTGCCAACCTCCCCAACCACCCACCCCTTCTTCATGTCTTCATGGAGCCTCTTAAGTTAAGAAGCATAAAGGTCAGGAAATTTATACACATCTCCACTGCCCTCCTCCCCCTCTCCTGGTTCTTTCCCAACTTCATTTGTTGGTTTCATGACTTTTTCAATAAGAACATGGCAACTTTGTAATTTATTGCATTAGCTTCACATGCCACTCAAAGTGCTTTTTCTATAAATAAGATGTATTTACGAACAAGTAAATAAACAAGAAAGGATCTCTTATATCAAAGAAGTAATGGAAACAGATTCTCTAGTCACAGCTGATGAGCACAAAACATTATCTACAAAGGGAACTTTGCTTGAGCTTTTTTATCTCGAAGAATTTTCAAACTTCAGCAGGTGATGCACATTTATCCTGATGGCGAAATTAAACCAATTCCATAGATGATCAGATATAGGCACCTCATCATGGACAAGATCATTGAACCCAAGAAAGAAAGTGGAACAAAGCATTGGGTTTATCTAGGTTAAGAAATAATTACAACTGCTAATAAAGCCATGAAGTCAAATACCAAAAGAAGGTTGCATTCTGTTAAATCTTAAATTCTAACCTATTTTACATGGTAACAGATTGGGTAAGGTGTCTGACACGGAATTTACACTAAAAGTCTAAAACATTGAAGTGTACAACACAGGTACAGCTTCCATTTTGAAGTGTCCATGCAACATAGGTCCTAACTCTAAAACACATGCCAAACAGCTAGAGAGATGTAGTAATTAATAATGGCATCAACAAAAAGATGTCCATCTATATTAAATTGATATAAACATCAAAATGTCAAGAGTAGTATGAATTTAACCTGAAGAGCTTCATTGGTTGCTGTCTTAGTCCATAATGCAAGTTTGTCCTGCCTCTGGCGCACACTTGCAACAACACCACAGATATCATCACTTTCATCAAATTGCTCCCCAATCAGAGCCATCAACTAGTCAATGAAAGCAATAGTCGCAATACATGTCAATAAAGTGATTATTTAACAAAATCACTTCAATAAATCATAAATAGTAAGAACAACAAAAAATGAATAAATACCAAGAAGAGCCCAAACTTCCGATCAAAAACAAGAAAAGCTCAGAACTTTACTGTTTCAAGCCACATGTTATCAAGATTAGCCTTCCTGCTGCTGGTAACACTCCACTTGCCTCCATTGGCACATTCTGGGTCTTCCCATTTGGGCTCGATCCCAGATTTGAACAAGTGGAAATCGGCATTCGCAGGAAATTTGCTAGGTCGAAATATCTGATCATACAAACTGCAGGGAGAATGTATAAGTACCAAAGCGGAAACTTGGCATTGTTCTCATAAAATTGATCTGTAGTAAGGAAAGAATCATGTACTATATACGTAATTGCTGCAAAATCATAAACCCAAAAGTAAAAGAACAATAGGGTGGGGGGGAGGGCAGGGAGAGAACAAAAGAGGAATATAAGCAATATTTAATACTGATTACTGAATTAGTAAAGAAAATACAAAAAAAAAAAAATTAATTCTAAAGATTATAAACTCCAATACCCATGTCACCAAAAGGACTAAACCAAAAGAATGACAAAAAAGCATAGAAATCAAGCAGTATAAGATGCGAAAAATTTTAACTTTCTAGACCTAAAAAATAGATAAATTCATAAGAGAAAATCGCGATGTCCTCGAGCTAAAGTTGGATCTAGTACGCACCACCAGAACTCTTCAACGGTGTCGAAGGTGTAGATTTTGCGAAGAGAGGTCCCCCAAGCGGCACCTTGCTTGGGCTTCGACTGGTTATCAAACCAAAACGTCCATTTCCTCTCCAGCCGATGCTTCTGCTTCGAACCTGCCCCTGTCGGTTCCTGCCCTCCCTCGTTCGCCATCCTTTTTCCTGTTCTTTCTTCCTTCCCCTTTTTCCCTTGACGAATAAAGAGAAACAAAAAATTTCCTTTTCGGCTGCCTACTGTCTTGGGGAACAGGGGAACAACTTATCGAGCCTCCCTGTATTAATCTTCAGACAGAAATACAAAACCCGAGTATTTAATGCATAATATTAGCATGTACAAGACGCACAATGTATCAAAACCCATATGGAAATGTGATGGGCCATGGGCCTAGAAAGTGGCTATGTGATGAGATGCTTTTTTAACCGTTTGATCTGTACATATTCTGGGCTGGGAATAGTAGATCCAGTCCAACCCAGGGCCCATGGTTTTGTCAAGCCCAACTTATGCCTTACCTGGCTACCCAATTGATTAGGTCAAAACTGTCCCATATTGGGTCCAACCCTAGCTAACCCCCTAGTGGTCCTATGGGCTTTGGGGGATTGGACCTTACGTATAACATATGACTGGGCTGAATGGACAGGGCGGGGCTGCTTCAAGTTTCAGACCTCTTGGTCTCTCACCAGTCACCAGACAGGCAGAGACGCCTTGACTCTTGAGAGAGAGAGAGAGAGAGAGAGAGAGGTGGTGGGAAAAGATGTTGTTTCAGGTAGGAGGGCAAGGGACGCGTCCGACGTTCTTCGAAATGGCCGCGGCTCAGCAGCTCCCGGCCAGTCTCAGGGCTGCCCTAACTTACTCTATCGGTGTAATTACTTCTTCTTCAATTCTTGACTTGTAGTTTATCTGTTTGTTGTTGAAAGGGAAGTATGAAAGAATTGGAACTCAATGGCAGTGTTGTTCTGCTGCTACTGTTTTTAATTTTCAACTTTTCTTAAATTTATTTGAAAGAAAAAATTGGGACGACTATTCGTTCATAAGAATGCGCTCTTGTTAGTTTTGATCGGAGGGAACCTTAATTGTTTGCTGTACAATCAAATTCATAGTCGCGATATAAGTTGTGATTTATATTCTCAAAAGATCAAAAAACAAAAAGAAAAGGTTCTTGTCTATGAAACCGAGATAAACTTTGGTGGTCCAATGATAAATCTGGTATGTTTACAGTTAACGATTCATCTCTTGACCAGGATGAAAGTTGATTCACTCCCCCCCCACCCGGGTATGGATATAGAAACAAAGAGCGCCATCAAAGGTTATTTTCTTTCTGTGGATAACTACCATAGGCAAAGGAGTTCCCATCATTGATGTGCCGAGAAGGAAACCATTCAGCACCTTCTAGTTCATTGCAGTTTCTCTTATGGTCTCTGGTCTCATGCCGAGGAATGGTCGGTTGTTTGAAGACTAGTCATTACCTATTGAGAAGATGTGTGTCAATTTGGAAAAAACTTTGCTGAAATGGGCATCTGTTAGTAGCCTGTTCTGGGGTGTTCAGTTTAGACACTTTCTAGATTACTAGAGCATTATTCTGTGAGATAATGGTTTTGTTGTGTAATTCCTATGAGCTTGAATGAGTTATAAGCTTTTGTATTTGGATGTGGAGGAAACTTCTCCTGTGAGTATGAATGAAATCTTCACCTAATTAATGAAATCTTTTCTGTGTTGCCAATCAAAAAAAAAAAAAATCACCATTTCTCAACAAAAATCTGGAAGATCATGTTTGCTAGAGATAGACTATATGTAAAGCTGATATGCACATTTCACACTTGAGAAAAATAGAGTATCCCTAGAGACGTTTACTTGTTTGTCTATTTTTTCTTGAAGGCTGACTTCTGTGGTATAAATTGTTTTGGAGTTATATTTTTTTTATTCAACCACTATTTGGAATTCATTATGAAATTAAAAAAGAAAAAACTGGTGAAACAGTCTTCTTAACTATGTAATAGAAAAAAAGAGAAATGTGGTTGTTGGCATGTTGTTGCCACATGATATGCATTTGGACTGTTGAGTTTCATATATAACTAGAAAAGATTAACTGATATTGCTGCTGCTTGAATATATACTTTTGTTTTAGGAGCTTTTTTTCTTCTCCTTTGAGGCCACTAGTTGTTAAACCAATATGTGTGTTCTTTCATTTCAACTATCTATGTTCTCGGGCACTGGCTTGTTTCAGATTTTAGTAATTGGTAACTGCTCCATATCTTTATTGTTTCTTGTATATGTTTGGGTTTAAGGCTAATGCGTGATCATGCAGGTCCTGGCTCTAAGAAGACCATTTCTCCACAAGGTGTTAGACTATGAGGATGAGTTCTTTGCACTGCTAATGATGATCCTTGAAGGTCATAGTTTACGAACTACAGGTATTTCCTCAGTTCTTTGTCAATTTCCTGTCTAATATTTGGATTGTTGCTCCCCCCTTCTCCTAAGATAAACAAAAGTATGCCGATGTCATTGTCTAGTTGACAAGTTTGAACATGAAAAACATTTGTACTGCTAACTGATAGGTGTTTTCTAAGATATGATAAACATATAGTCCAATCATCTGAAGTTTCTTCATATAAAAATGCACAATTGGAAAAGAATCGGCTCCAATTTATTAACTTTTCTGCACTTTTTCTTAGTGTTCATATATTTTATTGTTTGAATTATTTATTCTATTGTTAGCTTATCTTGTTGCCATTATTGATGCCCTATGTACTTTTTTCCTTTAAAATATTGCAACATGCTTGGTAAACCCCATAGTTTTCAAGGTGTCTAAGTGATTCTGTGCAACACTGGGGCGCCTAGGCGATAAAAATTTTATAATATAAAAACAAACTTTTGGATAGTTCCCTAGTTTTATATACTATTCAGCATGTATATTAATAGAAAAAAATAACAGTTCTCTTTAATAAGAACATTAAATTTCCTCAAAAATGTGGCAAATCATCACATCTAAAAGATAAAAATCTTTTACATATATTAATTTCATTATTTTCAAAAATAATATACTATAATAAGTATTTAACAAAGCAATTTCATATCAATTAGCAGCTAAAGAAGGTTATTAACTTTATATGATAAATATTCAAGATGGAAAGTAAAATAGAAAAAAACAAGGATGGAGCTTCTGTCTTATTTAATTAGAGAGAGAGAGAGAGAATAGAAAGAAAAATAACCTCTTTATAATTCTGTTCTTTCTTTCCTCTTTCTTTTTCTTTCTTTCTTTCTTTCTTTCTTTCTTTTTCTCTCTTCAAAACCCTTTGATCTTTTAAATTTCAATAGTAAAACATTAAAACAAAGTATAATTGATATATATATATATATATATATTATAATAAAATCATGTGGAGAGCTACAAGAGCAGCTGTTCTTTGGTCGATTTTGGGAAGAAGGAAATAATAGTATCTTTAAGAATACTAAAAGATCCAAGGAGGAAATTGTATAAGGAATAACTATTAAGGTTATTCATTGGTTGAAAACAAGTGAACTGTTTAAAGACTTTTCACTTTTCAGCTGATGACATTTATAGAAGATGGGATGAGGTGGCAGGTACTACATCCCTAAAGCCTGTGGTACAGGAAATGTGGGCCCCGCCAACTTCCCAAAGCACAAAGTTGAACTTTGATGGAAGCTCTACAAGTAATCCGGGCCCGTCGGGTATAAGGGGAGTATTTAGAGATGGGGAAGGCAGAATTATTGCCATGTTTTCGGGGCCAATGGGAGAAGGAGATTCATTAAGAGAAGTGTTCTGGGTTCTTTGGAATGAAAAAAATAGAAGACTTTATGAAGACAGATCAAAGAACACTGAAACACTAGTTGCTCTGGTTGGGAAGCTAGTAGCAGATTGGGTTTGGGTGCTAGCAGAATTTGATCAAATCAGCAGATCTGAAATAGGGAGGAACTTTTGGAATATTCTAGAAATTCAGTGGTTGTAATTTGGATTTTTGTCTGCTCTTATTAACAGTTAGTTTGTTGTGTGAGCAATGGTGACACCTTGTCACCATTTGGATTGTATTCTTCTTTTTTATTTAATAAATTTTCATTTACTCTTAAAAAAAAAGAGCAGAGTTACTTCAAGGCATAAGATATGCCAAACACTTGGGGCTACATCGAATGGAGATTGAAGGGGACTCTAAGCTGTTAATGGGATGGACGGTGGATGCAGTCAGGTTGTTTGGAAGCATGGAAATATAGACAGATGACAAGGGAAATAATCAATATAACAAGGGAGATTGGTGTGTGCTTTAAGTGGACAAGAAGGTCAGCTAACGGGTTAGCTGATACCTTAGCAAAACAAGGGACTGTAAGGGAGAACATGTTTTGGGCAGTGCTGTAATGTGTATGTAACTTGGGTCAACTTCAGTTTAGGAGTTACAGATGTACTTTGTCATAGTTTAAAATTTTTAATGAAGTTACTGCTTCCAATAAAAAAAAAACTTTTAACACATACATTAATAAGATACAGCAATATAGATAATATTATAAAAGGCGCCCGCCTTGTCATTTTTGTCGCCTAGGTGGGTGCCTAGTTGCCTAGAAGGGTGCCTAGCTGCTAAAAGTCAAGGTGTTTGGGTGAGGCTCCCAGACAAGGGCGTCTAGTGGCTTAGGCAGGCACCTAGGCGACACCTTGACAACTATGGTAAACCCATATTAATGTAATATAGAAAGGTGCAATAAACAGATTAACAAGGGGCACATGTTGGTAGCTCAACTCTGACTGTGCAAGCATTCAACCCATTTGGTTGAAGGCCATATTTGCTCTGCATAAGTGAATATGTAGAATGTTTTGTTCCCTAGGCAGCTTTTGTTTCTATGTAAAAGTGGTGGAAAACAAAATTTTTGTTTCTTAAAATGGATGAAAATATAAGTAAATAATTCCAGATTAAAAAATTTCCACCCCTTTTTAAGTGAAACAAATGGATCCTTGAGGAATCTCTATGTCCGGTCTGTTCCCATCTTTGTTTGCAGACATTTTTCTAGTTTAGATGGTCTATCTTTGAGTCCTATTGGCTCTTAGAGAAATTCTGTTCTTACAGTAACCTTGACGGAGGTCATTAGTAAAGTGAAGGTTATGGGGAGGTGTGCACTCTTGCAGCTATTTTCTGGGGAGGAAAGGAAGTCAATTTTTTTTTTGTCCAATAGCTTTTGAAGAGAGATAAGCACCACGGTAATGAGCTGGCTGGTCGAAGGTTACTACTAAGTGACAATAAGGTGGATGACTTTGACCAAGGAGAGTCCTTGGTCCTTTAGATTCTTCATTTGGGTGGTTAGACCTTAGCTATCCTCTTGAGTAGGTAGTTGAGGTAGATACAACACTCAGCTAATGCACTAGCTGGCTTCTAGCCAAAGTAGGTAGACTGCTGATTCTTCAGTAGGGGCTTTATGCCCAGGGGAACTTCTGTTCTTGTTTTTTTTTTTTTAGAAAGAAGGTAAAGTATCGTATTACTCACAAAGCAGCAAAAAGTCAAATCTGCAAAAGATAATTCTGTACATCTTATATTCTGAGTATGCGCATAGATACAAAAAGAGCCAGAGTCTAAAAAAAAAGAACTATATGGCCTATTTCCTAAAAATTTGTGTTCCTACCCCAAAAACCTTTCAGTAAATTTTCTTCTGTGTTATATTTATTTTCGAAGTCTCTTGGTTCTTTCTGCCCAAATTGTCCAAACCACTGTAGCACACCCTACCCCCAAACCACCTTGCCTTCTTTTGATAAACCATTCAGCTGCCAACCCCATAACAGTGCAATTAAATTTTCTGGATGGAAAGGCTCTACTTCAAACAGCTCTAAAAACTTTGCACATAGCCTCCTTGCAACTCTACAGTGAATAAACAAATGGTCTGAATCTTCTGAAGCTTCTCCACACATTATACACCTACTGGGCAACACTCTCAGCCCTCTCCTTGCCAAGGCATCTACTCTTAAACATTTGTCCAATACTGCCACCCATAATAAATAAGCAGCTTTTGGAGGGGTTACAGTGTTCCACACTTTAGCTTCTGTGTAGCCCTCCATCTCCACATAAGTGAGTTTGTTGTAGAATGATCTGACTGTGAAGCTTCCTACTTTATCCCATTTCCAAATTGGCTTGTCCCTAGTCATAATATCAAGTACAATGGCACAGATTTGCTGCATCAGATCCAACCACGGCCCAACCTCCCAATCATTCAAGTTCCTTCTGAAAACAGGGCACCAAATTGCTTTATCTCCTTCCCATGCCTCAGCTACCAAACATTCTTTATTTTGTGCAATCTCTTTAAGTGGTTGGTCTCCACACCAAGTATCAAACCAAAATTTAATCCTCGTACCATCTCTTTAAGTGGTTGGTTCTATTCTTGTTTTGAGTGGTTCTTGTATGCTGTACCTGCTCAGAGAGAGAGAGAGAGAGAGAGAGAGAGAGAGAGAGCATGACAGATAATTTCAAGTTCTCTAACCTGTAGACAACATAGTGCACTTGCTGGAACTTACAAGGGTCATGGTGGAAAAATCATCATGGTTACTCTGTTTTTATTGTTGTTTTTTTTTTTTAATTCTTTTAGAGTGGAGAATATAGCTTGCTACAGTCTACAAGGCCCCAGGTTGACGTATTTGCTTAGCTTCAATTCTGTTGAGGTGGAGGGACCCTTATTTAGTCACTTTCCAGTTGTGTAATAGTGTGGAAGGTCCATGTTGTTGGAGACACTTCATTAGAGAGGGCACAAATCATTGGCTTCTAGAATGAACATCTAATTTAGATTGGCTTCAACCCCCCCCCCCCCAAACCCTAACTTGATGGTTGTTAGTCTTGCCAAGGGAGGGATCCTGATAAGTTAGTTATATACTTATTTTTGGGTTCAATGTACCAGGGCAGCTTGATTGTAAATTCTTATTCTTTTGCCTTGTCCTTTAGGAGGCTGTTTAAGCCCACTTCCTTGCTTGAGGGTCATGTGTCCTTGTGATTCTTTTTTCCATACCCCTTTTTGATTTATAATAAATCATTTGTGTATACATAAATAATAAAACTGTCATGTTTTTTTTCTTTGATTGCTAAATTATAAATCACATGTTGTGTATATCATTTATTTTAATTCCAAAATGGTTGAATGGATGTCTACCAGCTTGATGGATCCAAAGTGGTTGATGTCTACTAGAGAAGCTCTTAACATTAGATATATCTCTAGTAGGTTTTTCTTAGTTAGCTTAAGATAACTATACATTAGGCATAGTTAATGTGGAGGTAAATTAAGCAAAGTATAAAAAATGAATAAAATATTGATCTTTTCAATCTCTGTAGTATGACATGAATTTCATTTTCACTTGATGTTAGGGCAGGCCTTCGATCTAATAATGTTTTTGTAACACTAGGCATGAGCCTCTGTAGCTGCACCTTGAGTTCTTTCCCATGGGCCTAGCTTTGAGGCAAGACTCAAGATGAAAGCTGCACATGTCTTTTATAAGTTGGAAGATGTTTCACTTTTTTTTATTAATAAGTTCTCCATATTCTATTTGTTATCAGATGCATCCTTTTCAGAATCTCTCTATGGATTACGAAGGAGGGCAGTAAAGATTGCGGTAAACAAGGACAATACTCAAATGGACTCTGGTGATAGACTCCGCCTCTCTGGATTAGAAAAGCACCAAAAAGTTCTCTCAGTTGCATTTCTGGTACCTTCTGCTTTTATCAACTTAATTTTTGGCCCTTATTGAAAGGGAATCTAAATTCATTTCATTTATTTGTGGTGTGACATACTCTTGAATCCTTGGACAAACCATATTTTTGTTCTTATAATCCTTGGAAGTTCATGCATTTTCCTTTCATTTCCATTTTCTTTTATGGATAATGCATTACAGATAGGTTAATGCTGTTGCAACTCTTGTCCGGCATCTTCTTAGTCATTTGTTCAATATTCCAGTTTAATTAACACAACAAGAAGGAAAGAAGAAAAGTGTGGGTAACAGTAGCTGACCCTTAAATTAAGCTGACTACTGCTACCAAAACTTGGGGTGCCTTGGCACGTGTATACATGTAAAACATATTGTCATAACTCTTATTAAAATGCTGACTGTTATTGATAAAGAAAAAAAAAAGGAAAGGAAAAAGTGTGGGTTGGTGGTTCTGGTTATTTGGAAGAGTTTGCTTCTGATTAATCAATTGGAAGATTAATTGTGCTAACTGCTAAGCCAATTGTTTAGTGGAGTCTAAATAACCCCAGAGTCTTCTGTGTCACAATTTACTTGGCCCAAGAGGAGATCCATGAGATACATTAGTTACATTTATATATGAAAAATCDAGATCTGGTGATATAACGCAGGGTCTTCCAAAAGTAGAACAAGTGTTAGAAGTGCGTTCAATTGATTCAATATCAATGAACCTAGAAAAGAGGGTTGAAGACTGGAAGAAGGATAAACCTGGTGAAGTGAGGAATAGTTTGCAAGAGTAAGGATCGAGGTGGATAGGGGGTAGGAAATGTAAGGCTCATGAACTTATGGCACAACTGCACAAGGTATTGGTAAGTAATTATGGAATGATAATAAATGTTTGGGATGCTGGTTTATCTCCTTGAGCCACTTTGGCTTCTCTGCTGAAATCTATTCATACTATCTTGTTGATCTTCCTATAGCCTATTCATACTGTTTGGGATGCTGGTGTGTCTCCATGGAAAGCTATTCAGCCTTAAATGAAATATGAATAATCAATTAGCAACCGAAAATTGAATTTTTCCTCCTTTTTTTTTTTTGGCATGTTTAGCACATCTTTCTTTTTCACATGCTCAAGCCTCAATTTTGAAAAGTACATATAGCCTCCTTTTTCAGTATAAAAATTTGTGCACAAATTAATTTGAATTTATTTATTGGTCAGATTGACTTGAATTTAATGGCCTAGAACTTGAACCAAAAGAAGTGCATTTCCTTTTGTCCCATTATTTTGCTGTTTCTTATGAATAATCAAGCAGGAAATGCAGATCAAAGTTTAAAATGTCGGTATTGGTGGAAATATTGATCATCCAAATATATGTAACATGTTGGAAATGTTGGGAATGTTATATAAAAATATTGTTAAAATTATAGATATGGTTGAAACATTGTGAAATATGTGGAAATATACGGTGATGTTTTATGAAATGATAAAAGAAGCACAGTTACACCCTTTTAGATTATTATCTTGTTCCAAATGATCAAACAAAGCCTTTTAAACTAAGGCTAATAGAGAAAATAATACACTACGAAGTTGTCCCATAAACTTATAGAAAGTGCAAACGATTGAGGGTGGGCCTTGGCACAATGGTCGGGTTGCTCCATTGTGACTTGGGTGACCAGGTTTCAAATCTTGGAAACAGCCTCTCTGTATGTGCAGGGGTATCATACATCTGTCCCTCCCCAAACCCCGCATTGGCGGGACCCTCATTCATTGGGCTGCCCTTATAGAAAGTGCAAACAATTCTAACAAATTGACCACATAATCCATTACAGAAATAAGAACTAAGATTTAACATCATGTCCAAAGAGAATTTCAAGCTAGCTCAAAGTGATCATGATGTCCATTAGGCAGGCAATAATACATACTAGTACTCCATAGAGTTGCAATATTATTTCCAACTCATTATGTTATAATACCATCTCGTATACTCCACATGGAGCCATTAATTTTTACTGGGGAATATATCAATTCCAGTAATATTTCATGTCAGTACCAATGGAAATGGAGATATGTTGTGGAAATTGTTTTCCAGGCTAGAGATATCAAAGGAGAGGAAGAGAGGAGGAAGTGAGAAGAGGAAGGGAGAAGAGGAAGAGAGAAGAGAGAAGAGAGAAGAAAAAATTTGTATTCAAACTTATGGCTGGCGGTGCCAGCTATTAGCTTTTATATTAGGGCGACCCAACTAATAATAAAAATAAGGGAAATTACAAGAGTTCCCCTATGACACTAAAGAACAAAAAAATAAATAAAAAACTAAGAGCTTCTGGCTATAACTGATTTCAACACTCCCCCTCAAGTTGGGACATAGATATCAATCATGCCCAACTTGTCACATAAATCATTGTGTCGCAGATGATGTAATCCCTTGGTAAAGATGTCTACAAGTTGATTTGTGGAACTGACATACGGAGTGCACACTTCCCCATTTATAATTTTTCCCTAATAAAATGCTTGTCAACCTCAATATGTTTAGTTCTATCATGAAGCACTGGGTTGGCAACAATGTTGATAGCAACTTTGTTATCACAATACAAGGATATGGGGCCATCAACAAGAAATACCAACTCATTCAACAAGTTCTTTATTCACATAACTTCAGCCACTCCATGGGACATTGTTCTATATTTAGCTTTAGCACTAGACCTCGCCACAACATTCAGTTTCTTGCTTCTCCATGTGACCAGGTTTCCTCCCTCACTCTTCAAGTGATCATTCTTCTAGAAAAGTAAACCAGCCCATGGGAATTTCTTTAGGTACTTGAGGATTCTATTGGCTGCCTCTAAGTATGTAGTCATAGGAGCATGCATGAATTGGCTAAGAACACCCACAGCATAAGCAATGTCTGGCCGTGTCATAGACAATATAACAGTCTGCCCACAAGTCTCTGGAATTGTTTCACATCCTTGATCATCTCACCTTGACAATCACCTAATCTATGGGTTGGATCAATGGGGGAGTCAACAGGCTTGACTCCAAGTTTTCTTGTATTCTGTAATAAATCTAGGATGTATTTTCTTTGAGAAATGAAGATTCCCTTTTTCAAACGGGACACTTCAATTCCAAGAAAATACTTCAAGGGACCTAGATCCTTCACCTCAAATTGAGTGTCTAGGAACTCCTTTAGTCTTTGAATTTCCACCTGGTCGCCTGTGATCACTATGTCATCAACATACACTATCAAGGCTGCAATTTTTCCCTCTCCTTTTTTCACAAATAATGTATGATCAGTCTGACACTATTTATAACCAATCTATTGTACAACTAGGTGAAACTTGCTAAACCAAGCTCTCGGTGATTGTTTTAGTCCGTACAAGGACTTCTTTAACCTACACACATTTTCTTGGTCTTGGGCATGGAAACTAGGAGGTTGCACCATGTACACTTCTTCTTCAAGATCACCGTTCAAGAAGGCATTTTTAATATTTAACTAGTGGAGATCCCAATCAAGGTTAGCAACAAGAGAAAAAAGAACTCTGATAGAATTCATCTTAGCAACCGGAGCAAATGTCTCTACATAGTCTACTCCATACACCTGAGTAAACCCTTTCGCCACTAGTCGATCTTTGTACCTTTCTATTGTACCATCAGCCCTGTGTTTTACTTTAAAAACCCACTTGCACCCTACCGGTTCCTTTCCCACAAGAAGGTCCACTAATTCCAATGTACCATTTTTATGTAAGGCATCCATCTCTTCTTTCATTGCATCTGTCCATTCAGGTATTAAAAGAGCTTCTACCACATTTTTGGGGATAGGGACATTGATTCTTAGGACTCGTTATTTGAGTGAGATTCCTTGTTACTGTTCAACTGGGTAAGTGAGAGATGTAGTCAGTGATGAAGACTTAGCTATCAGTATCGGATCAGAGAGGCTAGGGCCTTAAGTGCCAGATTGAATCCTTCTTTTAGATGAGGTCAATCAATGTAACAAGGGAATCATAACAATAGAGCATCAAAACATTAAACATTAGACGAAGTAAGCTGAATGGAGAGCAGAGGCTTTGTGGAGATTGCACGATGGAGGAAATCCTTGAGAATAGAAGCTAAAGATTTTCTCTTTGAGGAGTTGAAGATTAAGGAACACCCTAGCCTAAAGATTCGAGGAAGAAGGCTATGACCTTGGTTCAAGGACATGAGATGGTTGAATGGCTCATGGAGTTTGTGTCGAAGGCAGCAACTAAAGGTAAGAAACTAAGCAGGCAGGAAAGGTCCTTGGAGACAAGAAGAAGATACTTGATGGAATGTAAAAGGAACTCTAAAGGATCATACATTACTTTGTCTGAATTCTTTTCTAAAGGTAAGAAGCAAATGGTCTGCTTTCCTCAAGGAAAAAATAGTCAAGGATGGAAGGAGGTTGTCACAGTGTTGAAGACCTTTCTTACCTTCAGGAGAAAAGGGGAAGATAAAGCAGAAGGAGGGGTTCTCTGGAAGACTGCAGCTGAGGAGCAAAAGAAGAATCTGTTTGTTATGGCACACTGTGAGAACATCCCCACGATGACTGTTAATGTAAGGAAAGAACGTTGGGAGGACAATGCTGGTGTTAGAAGCCAATAGTCCGATCTTGGAATGGAGGAAAGTTGCTGATTTGTTAATACAAAAATTGAACCTAAGAACCCCCTTTGACAATTATAAGGCTCTTCTTGATCTTGTTGAAAATCCGATCGAAGTTGAAGCTCTGAGTTTTCAAGATGCTTTAGGTTCTTTTACTTTGTTTAAGTGGTCTACTTCAAACTCAATGCTTTTTTCAGTTGAAGATGGTGTGGTTATCCGAGTGATTGGGTTGCCTTTCCACCTTTGGAATCATGAGATAGCAGCCTCCATTGCAGTGTTATGTGGTGCCCATCTTGATGGAGAGTTTTGGGGAGACCTACGATCAGCAGCCTTGTTGTTGAGTGGAGTTAAGCCTGAAGATACCCAGAAAGATAACTATTAATGTTGATGGGTTTTTTTTTTTTCCAGTGTGGCTGGCCTTCTCCATTGAAGTTGATCTGTGGAGGGAGGCTCAACAGGTTGAAGATGAGAGGACAGAATTACTAGAGTTACGTGGCAGGTTGGGGTTGGTGTACTCAGAGAAAGTTAATACTTTCACAAAAATGGATAGGCAGCCTTTAGGATTTCCAAAAGATTTCGGCAGATTGGAAGGTCAAAATGGCAAGTGTCAAGGAACAGGGCTGACATCCACCAGATCGTTTGCTCAGGTGGTTGCTTCTGGCGCCAAGGATTGTTGTTTGGAATTTTCAAATTGCTCTTCTCCTCAAGATCAGGGTAAGCACACTTTAGACAAACCGAGTAGGGAAATAGCAGTGGTGGGTGAACCGTTGAACCAAGTTGGAAGAGGGTTAAACCCAGTTTTGGCCCAAAGAAGAATATGTGGGCCTGTGTCATCTATTGGACCTTCTATTTTGAGGGACCTAAGCGTTGGTAAAGGCCCAAATGGACCAGTGTCAGCAAGCCCGACCCAGTCAAAAGGCGCATGAGCCTTTAAAGAATCACATGACTGGGGTTAGGCCTAAGGTAGACGACAAAAACCTCTAGAGAAACTTGACTTGAAGTTTTCGTCTGATGAGGAGTGCTCTGATTTTGAAACTGAGGATATGTTGAGCCTTGGCAGTATCGACCTTTCTCAAACAAAGGACTTATTC
>NW_010729112.1:2561468-2574585 GCF_000365185.1 Nelumbo nucifera | reverse complement strand
AAGATGACAGTTTAAACACTGAATTGTTGTTCCTAGAGGAAGACGTTTGTGGTTCAATGACAGGGATTCAAGTGGCAATTCCCTCCCCCCCCTAGTTTGTACTTCACACAAGGTCTTGATGGGCTCAACTGCTTTTACAGAAGTTGCACAGGGTACATCTACTCCAATAGACAAACCCACCCTTGGACTGCAACATGCTCAGGATATCTATTTGAAGGGTCAGAACTCATTACTGTCGTTCCACGCAGAGTCACTGATTACGGGGCAACCTTTAATGGTAGCTTCGGCTGCATTGGTTAACACTGATTTGATTGAACCTAGACAACTTCCAAAGATCAATCAGACAGGGGGACCAGGCCTAGATTCGATGCCTCCGCTAGCACCTTTTGCTCTTGTTCTCACTCTTCTAGTTCCCTTTGATTCAGGTATGCCTGTGGATTTGTTTTCTGATACTAACAAGGGTCCTATGCCTGAAATAGGTACTTCGGCTTCTGAACCAGCAGGAATAGCCAAGGGAGGGGAAAGTGGTATTGGGGTTAAGGGTTGTGGAGAAGAGGAGGGGGAGTTTTTATTGAAAAGGAAGCAGGAAGAAGAATTAGAGAGAATTTAGGAGTGGACTTGTGCTCTCTTAGAGGATTATAAAGAGGAAAAAGAGCAAATGGAGGTTACCCCTACAAAATTGGAACAGAAGAAGGAAAATAGAGAGTGTTTGAGAAGTGCTGGGATAGATAAAAGTAGGAAAAAAAAAGAAAAGATCAGAGGTGGAGAGACTAATCTCAGATATTGAGGGTGATATTGGATTCAGTAGTCAAGGGGAAAGAAGGAAGGACCCTAAGTAATGGTGGGTGGGGGTGTTTGGGAGGGTTTTTTCTACTCTTTCCTAATTTTTGAAGATTAGTTAGTTTTGTGTTGTTTTAAGAGTAATTGTGTTATGTTAGTTGTTAGATAGGAAGTGGGGACCACAGCAGTTTTGTGAGTTCAAATTTTATTAGTTTTTTGAGTCTTTTACATGCTGTTTTATGTTTTGCTGCCCTATAAGAGCATAGTAGTCTTTGTACTCATCTTATATTTTTAATATAAATAATAAGTGAAGGGGGTGGCCAGATTATTGCTCTCTTTCTTCTCAAGATCTCTTCTTCTCTTCTTCTTCTCTCTTCCTCCTCTCTTCAAGAAAACATTCTTTTCTTTCATATTTTTTATTTCAGCAGATTTCTACTTGGTATCAAAGCTTCGGCTAGGGTTCTTGAAGCATTCTTATGCAGCCCTAGATCGGTCGACTGCATGAATTAACAAAGGGCTGATCGATCTGCTATAGATTGCCCAGTTCTTGGATTTTTTGGTGAGATCTAGTCATCAGGAAGGTGATCTACGTTTTGGCATCAAAATCAGGAAGAACTGGAGTATGGAGAAGAGTCCTAGAAAAGCTAGACTCTTTGTTTTTTATCTGATCTTGGGCGCACAGGTAACGTTGGACCTTTCTAGGCCTTTCTGGGCCTCCTGGAGTGGGCGATTCACTCTTCTCTCTATTGGAAGATGCTGGGATGAGAGAGATTTATCTCTGATTAGGGTTATCTTTTCCCAAAAAGGTTTGTTCCTGTGTGCGTGGTTTTAAATTGTTCTTGGAGGCTCTCAACCTTTTTCTTTCGGACTATTGAACTGTTTGAAGCAAGATGGAGAGTTGGAGTACCGAGCTGAAATCCACTGGTACCATGGGACTAGGTGTTGGAGGTAGTAGTGATATTTTTTAGTTTATAATCATTACTACGGTAAAACTTGATGGTACAAATTATTTAGAATAGGCACAATCAGCCAAGATGGCCATTGGTGCCCGCAGGAAATTAGGGTACATCACTGGGGAGGAGAGGAAACCAGATATAGATTCCTTTCGATGGGTACAGGAGAATTACATGGTGATGTCTTGGTTGTGTAATTCTATGTTACCTCACATTGGCAAAAGTTTTCTATGGGCTAATACTGCAAAGGAGATTTCGGATGGAGTAACTGAAACCTATTCTCATAAACAAAATGTAGCCAGAGCCTATTAGCTAAGGAATCAGGTGATTAGTATAAAACAGGGAAACAAACCCCTTGCCATGTATTTCTCCATGTTGAAAACCCTTTGGCAGGAGATAGATCACTTAGAAACTGTGGTGTGGGAAAGTGTCAATGATGTAGCAACTTATCAAAAACCGGTAGAGGAAAAGAGGGTTTTTGAGTTCTTGGCAGGGTTGAACCCTGAATTCAACATTGCTAGGCAGCATATCCTTTCTAGGGAGAGTGTGACACTCTCTCAAGCCTATTTGTTTCTAGAGAGGAAAGCAAGAGGAATGTCATGCTAAGACAGCCTGGGATTGACTAGTCGGCTATGGTTAGTACAACCAAACCTTAGTTGAATGGAGACAAGGGGAGCAGTGAGACTAGGAGAGAGGATAAGGACTTGGTGTGTGATTACTGTAAGAAGCCTAAGCATACCAGGGATACTTGTTGGAAGCTCCATCCACATCTTATGCCTGCTCAAATCAGGAACAAGAAGGGAAATGCAAATGTGACCACTACAGGAGACTCTTCGACCCCTCTTTCCCAAACTAATTGGGAATCCATTGTAGTAGCAGCAGTGAGAACAGAATTGGAAAGGTTTGGACAACTTATGATTAAGAAAGATACAACTAGTTCTAGCCTTTCAGATGGACAATAGAGTGTAGGAGCCAACTACACTACGTCTTTTGCTCATACAGGTAGTTCATATGCAATTGCAAATCTTGCATCCACCTCAAGTAAGGAGGGACCTCCCTAGATTATAGACTCATGAGCATCTAAGCACATGACTAATGTTCCTACCCTTTTCAATTCTTATCAGTTGTGCTATAGTAGAGACAAAGTCTCTACAGTAGATGGTTCCCATATTCCAATTGCTGGGAGGGGACAGTTAGAGTGACCAATGATATTATCTTATCTTCTGTCCTACATGTCCCTAGACTTCATACCAACCTACTTTCTGTTAGTTCTTTGACAAAAAAATTGAATTGTTCAATGACTTTCCTTCCTAGTAATTGTGTTTTGTAGGATCTGGAGTCAAAGAAGATGATTGGGGGAATGGTCATGAGGTGAATGGAGTCTACCTTCTGGATGAGATTCCGAGACATCAGAGCCACCATGTTAGTAGCAGTAGTAGTAGTGGATCAAAGTCAATGAGTCAGATTATGCTTTGGCATAACCGGTTGGGGCATCTTTCTTTTGGTGTTTTAAAATTTTTGTTTCCAAAGTTATTTGAGTCTATCTAGTTATCTACCTTAGAGTGTGAGAGTTGTCAGTTGGGAAAACATTGTAGACATTCTTTTAAACCAAGTAATAAAAGAAGTGCTTTTGCTTTTGATGTTGTTCACACTAATGTATGGGGCCATATCATATTCCTTCCATGGGTAGATACCATTATTTTTCTCTTGTTTGTGGATGATTATACATGGTATTCTTAGATATATTTGATGAGATCCCGTAATGAGGTTCCTAACTTTGTACGACAGTTTTACCAGATGGTTCTCACACAATTTGGAGTGAAAGCTAAGGCTTTTAGATCAGATAATGCTAGAGAGTATTTCGAGAAAGACTTAACCCCATATTTTTTGGAGCATGGTGTAATTCATCAAAGCAGTTGTGCACATACACCGCAACAGAATGGAGTAGCATAGAGGAAAAATAAACACATTGTAGAGGTGGTGAGAAGTCTTATGGTATGTGCTTCAATTCTTGTACATTTTTAGGGAGATGTAGTTCTTACAGCTGTGCACTTGATTAACCATGTTCCTTCACGAACTTTGGGGTTTAAGGTGCCATTCAGCCTCATTTTTCCAGATTGAGAGATGTTTCACATACCTCTAAGGGTTTTTGGTTGTGTTTCATTTGTTCACATTCTTGGCCCCTATCGCAAGAAATTGAATCCTAAGGCTAAGAAATGTGTTTTCTTTTGGGTATGCTCAGAACCAAAAGGGGTATTGTTGTTATGACCCGATGTCGAGGAGCAAATTTGTTTCTATGGATGTTACTTTTTTTGAACCCACCTTCTTGTTCTCGAGTGGTTCTCCTAAGGGGGAGAGTCTTGGGGAGGAGAACTCACAGTCTGTTCCTCTTCCTGGTTCCTTTGTCCCTCCATTAGTTCCATCAGCACTTCCATCAATTCCATTAGTTCCATCAGCACTTCCATCAATTCCATTACCTGAGCCACTACGGGCAACCTCATAGAAATATCAACGCCGGCAGACGATGGTTGACTCCACACATGCTCAACCCGCACCACTCTCCATCAGTCCTTCCGAAGCTTCAGATTCAACAGATACAGTTTGAAGTATTCCCCTTGAGCTTATGCCTGTTATTATTCCTATTGATAATGTTCTTGTACCTAACACTGTTGTTGTAGCTAATCCCACTGACCTTGATCTTCCCATTGCACTTCGCAAAGGGAAAAGAAAGTGTACAACCGACTGCATTTCACTCCATCTCTCTTTGTCGACAAGATATGATTTGCGGCAAATTAAAAAGATATGATTTGCTACAAATTTAGAAAGATTTGATTTGATTGATTACAGATTTGAATAAATTTAAGAAAGATTAGATTTGAATAAAATTAGGAAAGTCATATCCTAGGATTAAGGGAAAGATTTAATCAATCCCTAATTGAGAGAGATTCTARGAGTAATTGAGAGAGATCCTAGGAGTTTGTCTCTCCTATCTTTTCTTATTTAAGTTGTATGCTCAACATGTTTTATCAACACACTATCAATACAAAAGTATTTCTTTTTCTCTCCCCCTCTTCATTTCTTCTTCTCTTCCTCTTTATTTTCCCACACTTCTACAGTGCCTTATCACCCTCCTACCGAGCTTTCCTTTCTTCCTTGGATTCTGTGTCTATACCCATGAATGTTATTGAGGCTCTCTCCAAACCTGAGTGGAAAATAGCCATGCAAGAAGAGATGGGAAGCCTTGGTTAAAAACTAAACTTGGAAAATAGTTGATCTTCCTCCAAACAAGGAGACAGTTGGATGTAGATGGGTGTTCATTGTAAAGTACAGGGTCGATGGTAGGATAGAGAGGTACAAGGCTAGTTTGGTTGAAAAAGGGTATACTCGTACCTATGGCATTGATTATCTGGAAACATTTGCTCTAGTGGCTAAGATGAGTTCAGTTTGTATTCTTTTGTCTCTAGCAGCCACCTACTCATGGCCCCTGTTTCAGTTTGATGTTAAAAATGCATTTCTCTACGGTGATTTGCAGGAGGAGGTATATATGCTCATTCCAGCAAGTTTTTATGAAAATGTTGGTAAAGGAAAGGTGTGCAAACTCAGAAAATCATTGTATGGCTTGAAATAGTCACCTAGGACTTGGTTTGACAAGTTTAGAGGGGCACTTATCCGTTTTGGGTACACACAAACCCAGTTTGATCACACCCTCTTTGTGAAGAGGAGAGATGCTCTTGTGTCAATTCTGATTGTATATGTGGATGATATAGTAATTACAGGAAATGATCCAAACGAGATTGATGCTCTCAAAAATTATTGCAGCAAGAATTTGAGATCAAAGATCTTGGTGAGCTCAAATACTTCCTAGGGATTGAGGTTGCAAGATCCAAGCATGGGATCTTCATTTCTCAGAGAAAGTATGTACTTGACCTACTACGGGAGACTGGGAAGTTGGGAACCAAACCAGCCAACACTCCTATTGGTCTAAATCATAGAATTAATGTTGTGGATGGTGAGTTGGTAAAAGATGTGGGGAGATATTAAAGAATAGTGGGTCGACTGTTATATTTGTGTATGACATGACCAGATATTTCCTATGCCGTCAGTGTTGTGAGTCAGTACATGCATGCACCTCGGTTTCAGTACTGGGAAGCTATTGAGAGAATACTTGCATACCTAAAGAAGCACCCTGGAAAAGGCATTCTTTTCTCAAACCATGAAAATTTGAAGCTGGAATCCTATACAGATGTAGACTGGGTAGGGTGTTTAAATGACAAGAGATCTACATAAGGAGTATGTACCTTTGTAGGTGGGAACTTGATCTCATGGAAGAGTAAGAAGCAAGTAGTTGTGGTTAGGTCAAGTGCAGAGGTTGACTATCGGTCCATGGCTCATGGTGTCTCAGAACTACTTTGGGTTAGATCCCTATTGAGTGAAATTGGGATGAAAGCAGAGGAACCTATGATGTTGTACTGTGACAATCAGGCGACAATCAATATTGCCCACAATCCAATTCAGCATGACAGGACAAAAGACATTGAAGTTGATAGGCACTTCATAAGAGAGAGGGTAACAACTAGAGAAGTTTGCTTGCCTTATGTCTCTTCAGAGTTGTAGTTGGCTGATGTTCTCATTAAAGGGGTTGCAAAGAACAAACTTGAACATGATCTACACAAGTTGGGAAAGTGTGATATTTACTCCCAACTTGAGGGGAAGTGTTGAAGATTAGTTAGTTTTGTGTTGTTTTAAGAGTAGTTGTGTTATGTTAGTTGTTAGATAGGAAGTGGGGACCACAACAGTTTTGTGAGTCCAAATTTTATTAGTTTTTTTAGTCTTTTACATGTTTTATGTTTTGCTGCCCTATAAGGGCACAGTAGTCTTTGTACTCCTCTTATATTTTTAATATAAATAATAAGTGAAGGGCACGGCCAAATTATTGCTCTCTTTCTTCTCAAGATCTCTTCTCTTCTTCTCTCTTCCTCCTCTCTTCAAGAAAACACTCTTTTCTTTCATATTTTTTATTTCAGCAGATTTCTACTCTAATGAAATTCATAAGTCGGAGTGTGAGGGATTTAGGAAGTGCAAGGAAGAGAAGACTGATAAAGGAAATGCTTTGAAGAGAAAGGCCTAACATTGTAATGCTACAAGAGACTAAACTAGAAGGGATGGACAGATGGGCTAGAAGTGTTTGGAAGGCAAGAGGGATTAGTTGGGTTTCAACTCCCTCTTGGGGAGCTTTAGGGGGTATAATCACCTTGTGGAAAGCAGATGTTGTAGAAGCAGTTGAGGAATTAGTAGGTAACTTCTCTATGTCTCTCAAATTTAAGATGGTAGAGGGTGATTTTACTTGGCTGATAACCAATGTGTATGGGCCCAATAATTACAGAGAGAGGAATGAATTGTGGGAGAAGTTGTATGGTATTCAAGGTTTATGGGAAGGTCCTTAGTGCTTAGGTGGAAATTTTAATGTAATTCGGTTCACAACTGAGTCGAATAACTCTCATCAATCCATTACGACTAGTATGAGGAAATTCAATGAATTTATCAACTCTTGTGAGCTGGAGATTCCTCTTTTGCAAGCCAATTTTACCTAGTCCAACTTTTAGGAAAACCCAACCTGTTTGAAGTTAGATAGATTCTTGTTCAATGAACCTTGGGAGAATCAATGGAGGGGCTTGATGGTTAAAGGGTTACCTAGAGTTACTTTGGATCACTGCCCTATTCAGTTAGGAGAGAAACCCTTAGATTCTGGACCTAGATCCTTTAGATTTGAGAATATGTGGTTGTCTCACCCAAACTTTGTTGAGAGTTGGTGGAGTGAAGAGCTAAGGGGGGTGAAGTGGATAGGAGTTAGATTTCATAAAAAACTAAGAAGTTTGAGGATAAAATTAAAAGCCTTGAACAGGGACCATTTTGGGAGAATAGAGGATTTAAAATCTTCCTTGTTGACTTAGATTGAAGAATTGGATAAGAAGGAATCCCAAAGGACTATGAATGAATGCACAGGAACGAGAGTTGAGATGGAGATTAAAGAAGGAATTAGAAGAGGTCCTATTGCGAGAAGAGATATCATGGAGGCAAAAATCAAGTGTTAAATGGATCAAGGAAAGAGATGGGAACACGAAATTTTTTCATATGATGGCCAATGGGAGGAGGAAAAATTTTGTAGTACAACTTAAGATTGATGGAGAGGAAATCTCCTCTTAAGAAGAGATAGACAGATGCTTTGTAGATCATTTCATGTCAATTCTGAGAAGACCTCTTGATTGTAGGGTGGAAGTGGGTGGTCTAGACTGGCTAAGTCTTTCTGAGAGGGAGAGGGGATGGTTGGAAAGAAACTTTGAAGAGGAGGAGATCAGACAAGCAGTTTTCTTAATGGATAGATCTAAGGCTCCTAGGCCAGAAGGATTTACGATGGCCTTTTATCAAGATTGTTGGGACATGGTTAAAAATGATTTATTTGAGGTCTTCGGGGAGTTTGAGGATAATTTTGTTGTTAGCCCTGGAGTTAATGCTACTTTTGTAGCTCTTGTTCCCAAGAAGGTTGTTGCTAAGCATCATAAGGATTTCAGACCAATTAGCTTGGTGAAGGTCTTATCCTTAAGGATCAAAGTGGTACTCCCCTCTCTAATTAGTCAAGCTCAAGGTGCTTTTGTACAAGGCTGACAAATAGTAAATCAACTTTTGATAGCTAATGAATGTGTGGAGGAGATGTAGAGATAAGGTAAAAAAGGCTTTGTCTGCAAATTGGATCTTAAAAAAGTCTACGATTTGGTGGACTGGAGTTTCCTCTTAGAGGTGCTAAGTAAGTGTGGGTTTGGGGAAAGATGGTGCAAGTGGATTAAGGGTTGTCTCACTTCTTGCCATTATTCCATCCTTTCAATGGAGTAGTTAAGGACTTCTTCCCAGCATGTAGGGGCCTAAGACAAGGTGATCCACTCTCCCCCTTTCTATTCACTCTTGTTGCTGATGTGTTAAGTAGACTGATTTCAAAAGCAGATAGGGAGAAGATAGTGAGTGGATGAAGAATAGGAAGAAATAGTGTGCATGTTACTCACCTTCAATTTGCAGATGATACTATAATCTTTTGTGAGGAAGTGATTTAAGGAAGGTTAGGAACCTTAAGAACTTAATAAATTTTTATGAAAATGCCTCAAATCTGAAAATCAACTTTGAAAAAAGTTGTGGTTGGAGTCAATATGGATGATCAAGAATTGAAGGCTATTGCAGATTGCTTAGAATGCTCCACCTCGTCTTGGCCCTTAACTTATCTAGGTCTTCCCCTAGGAGCTAGCCCAAAGGAGAGCCGCTTTTGGAACCCCGTTGTGGAAAAGTTTGGAAAGAAGTTGGCAAGTTGGGAAAAGAATTATATCTCTGTGGGTGGTAGAGTGACTTTGATCAAATCTACACTTGCGAATTTGTCGGTTTACTTTTTGTCTATCTTTAAGATTCCCACTAGGGAAGCTAAGAAGATAGAGAAGATGATGAGGGGTTTCTTATGGGAGCCGAGACAAGAGAAGAAGGACCATTTGACTAGGTGGGAGATAGTTAGTCGAAGTAAGGAAGGAGGAGGATTAGGATTAGGGAATCTTGCTCATAAGAATGTAGCTCTTCTAGGTAAGTGGTTGTGGAGATGGCCTTTTAGAGGAGAGGTTATGGCATGCAGTGGTGGCGAGTATACATAGCTGTTCTGGAAATGATTGGGATGCAGGGGTATCCAGACGGGCAACTCTTGCAACACCTTGGAAGGCAATTCATGGCATCCTCCCCCAGTTCCTCCGCTTTGTAAGGTATGATGCTTGATCTGGGACTCATGTTCTTTTCTGGGAAGACACTTGGGTGGGAAATTTGCCTCTTAAGGATTTGTTCCCCTCTCTCTTCTCTATTTCCCTTTATAAAAAAGAACTTGTGTCTTCATTTCTTTTGTCCCCATATACCCCTTTGTCTACAAATTGGGACTTTGGCTTCCATAGAGGGTTAAGGGGAAGAATCCTTATCA
The DNA here is from genome assembly GCF_000365185.1 of Nelumbo nucifera. The sequence goes on along the minus strand of NW_010729112.1, from coordinate 2,564,856 downwards.
GCTTCTGAGCTCTTATTGTTACTTGATTTTGTTTTCTTGGACCCACTCAATTTTGATAGGAGGATTTGGACTTTGACTCCGAAAGGGTCGTTTACTTGTGAATCTTTCTTTAAATCCCTTTGCTCTAGTTCCTCTCCTTGGGCTTTCCCAGTTAAGGAAGTTTGGTCTAGGCCTATTCCCCCAAAAATAGTTGTTTTTTTGTTGGGAAGTTTACTACGGTAAAATCAATACAATGAATAACCTGCAGAGGAAAAGACCTTTCTTATGTTTATCCCCTAACTGGTGTACTTTGTGCAAAGCGCAGAATGAGGACTGTTACTACTTATTGATTTCTTGTCCTTTTGCTATAGCCATTTCGAATTGGGTATTTGATTTGTTTGAGTGCAGGTGGAACACCAGTTTAAACATTTAAAATTTTTTTGTTTCTCACAACAACTATAAACGTAGTAAATAGTGAGAATGGGTCATATCCATAGGAAAGCGAGGGAAAAATTATAACAAACCTTCATCCGGATTAAAGAATGCAAAGGGAAATTGCAAAATCACAAAACTTTCATTAATTAAATTGGAATTAAATAAAAATGGAGTTCGAACACTGCTGAAAATAAAATAAATAACAGCAATAAATAAACAACAGAAACTAAAAAGAAGAAATCCGCAATTCGATCAAAGGTAGCAATCTCCAGATCTCGCCGTTGACCCTCGAACTTATCGAGCTAGGCCTTCCGTCTTTACCTAGCCAAATTTCAGATCTGTAGAAAAGAAATAAAGTACAAATTAAATCTAATAAAAGTAAAATTTGTAGGAAGGGGAATAAACTAGAAATTAAAGAACAAAAAGTAATTCTAAAACTCAAGAAAAAATGGTTGGGATTCAAATCCAGAGGTGGCAGTAGTGGTGTTGGCGAACTACAAGTAGGAACCCCTCCTCTTGCCTGGGTGTCCTCCTCTTCCTCTACCCTTGAACTTCTCAAGATCATTCTTCCTTCTTACCTGGGGGCGGCAGCTACGATTTAGCAAAGTTAGGGACGCCCTAGGGTTTCTAATGGATGGCTAAGATGGTTTTGGGGTGATCCTATGGCTGAGAATTGAAGGAGAGGGTGCCCAATATTATGTAGGGCTGAGATTTGGGCGCCCAGAATTGGAGGGTGTAGATTAGAACATCTAGGGTTAAAGGGTTAAGATTAAAATAATAGGTGGCGCCCTAGATTGAATGGTTGGGATATAAGATGGAGGGAGTGGCTAAGATTTAATGGTGAGGAGTTGAATGTGAGGATTAGCAGAATGGGTGGCACCCTAGGGTTTAGAAGCTACAAAGGAGAGCCCTAAAATGGATGGTGGATATTAGGAATGGATGATGGAGATTTCACATCTAGGGTGGCTAGGGTTAGCTAAGGAGGAAAAGATTAGGTTAAAATGGCTCCCTAGGGTTTGCTAATGAGAGGGGAGCATGGTAATACAGTAGGATGGGCGCCAACTGGGTTTAGCAGATAGGAGGCGCCCTCCTGTTCTCAGTTCTTTACAAAAACACCCCCTCTCTCAGCTGGACTTCACACCAGCTTCCCAAAAATTGCATTTCAACCATGAAAACTTTCCAGTTTTCTACATAATTTGCACAGAGACCCTCAGAGGTCACATAATTGATTTTAACTGGGAAAATGGTGCGCTTTGACTATTCTAAGGCCGGAAATATCCCTAAATTGATGCCCTTAAGGCATCAAAATGCAGGGTTATCAGTGGACCACAAGAAGAGGGAGAATTATGTTGAAGTGTTTAAGAGCAACTCTCCTTTGGACTATTTGAGAAGAGAGAAATTCCAGAATTTTTCAGGAGAAGGAAAGAACCATTCTTGAGGTCACAGAGTGTATTCTTACAAGGACTATTTTGTGGCTGAAATCCTTAAAGCTCTTTGAAAACTACTCCTTTGATGATTTAATGAGGAATTGGTCTACAGTTGCCCTCACTTCCTCTAGGAAGCCTAGAGTTTAAGTAACTTGGACTCCGCTGATGGAGGGTTTTGTTAAGCTGAACTTTGACGGGAGTAGTCAGGGTAACCCAGGACCGTCTGGGATTGGTGGTGTACTGAGAAATGAGAACAACATCATTGCCCTTTTTTGGGGACCGGTGGGAATTGGAGACTCTGTGAGGGTTGAACTCCTAGCTGCGGCACAAGGGATACAAATTGCCTATCAAATTGGAGTGCAGAACTTAATAATTGAAGGAGATTCCAAGGTGGTAGTAAGATGGTTGGCTGACCTGGGTATTGTCACTTGGGACTTTAAGGATATTTTAAAAAAGGTTAAATGGCTATTGAGGGACATGACATTTAGATTTCAATGGATGGGTAGATCGGCTAATGCCTTGGCTAATTATCTTGCTAAACAATTAGCTACTCGGGTCTCCTTGTATTGGGCTTCTCTATAATTGTAATTTTCTTTGTCCTTTGTTATGTTTATTAACGAAAGGGTTGATTGTATCCTCCATCTCCCCTCTTTAAAGGGGAGGTAGCATCTCGTGCTTCTCCCTAAAATGTACTATCTTTGGCTATGAATTAATAAATCTTACAATTCACTAATCAAAAAAAAAAAGTGGGAGACAGGATGTTTGGTGGTATAGGACCTAACTTCCTTCCTTTGTGCAATAGGGATGTCATTGGCAAAAGAAGAATCAATAGCAATAGGATCAGGAATGCCAATTGGAATAATAGTACCGGGTGGAATGTGATCTATCCCCGATGAATCTGATGATGTTGGCGGTACAATTTCAAGTTGCTCCACAGCTATTGAACCCGGTTGCCCCTTGCAGCGACGAAGAAAGACACGAAACGGAGAAGGGTCAAGTAGGGGAGGTAGCACTTGAAATTGTTTCTCCTCCACCCTATTCTCCCCCTGAGGAGAAACCGGGAAGAAAGGATCACCCTCAAAGAAAGACACATCCGTAGAAACATAGTATTTCCAAGAAACGAGATCAAAACTCTTGACAGTGTGGCCGGCCAGAAATAAGAGGAAGAGAAGATAAGAGAAGAAGAAGAGAGAAGGGAGAAGAGATTGACAATGGAACAGTGCTGGCGGCGCCAGCTTTTATTATATTATATAGGGTGTCAGAAATAAGAAGGGAAAAGACTCTTGTGCCCCTACTCTAAGTGAGTATAATAACAGACATAACAGAAATAAAAAATAAAAAATAAAAAACGCTTTAACTAGCCAAACAGACCCTAACACAAGTAACTAAAAATATTTCAACACTCCCCCTCAAGTTGGAGCATAGATGTCAATCATGCCCAACTTGTCACACAAATCATTGTGTCGCACATGATGAAGACCTTTGGTGAAGATATCTGCAAGTTGTTCTTCTGAGTTGACATATGGAGTGCATACTTCTCCATTTAC
>NW_010729112.1:2534292-2547659 GCF_000365185.1 Nelumbo nucifera | reverse complement strand
TATCCATTCCCCCACTCACTCCATTGTGGCTCCCTGGAATCTTTGAAGTAGCAAAATTCTTAGACGACATGGTCAAAACAGACAATCAGTCCCAAACACTGGACTTAGGATCCCTCCTTACTCCAAAACAAAATTGTTCCACACACGTACTCAGTCCACACCCACACACTTGGGTTTGAAAACAGTCTGAGCACAAACAGTTCCAATTTTAGGACAAAAAAGGCAAGATTCAGTAGATTTCAGACCTGTACGGTTTAACAGTCCCAACCTACCAGCCTTCCAGAATTTCTAAGAACATTAATCAGCAAGAGAGATCCTTAACACTTATAATCAAGCCAAAATAATGAGATAACAGGTCATCCGTGACCTACAGTCACCTTGACACAGGAACAAGATCACATGATCCCAAAAAACAAGAGGTATAAACCTCACAAAGGTCTGACAGCATTCAGCAGCCCAGATTCATTTTGTTTTTTCACTTGGTACACGACCAAGGAGGGTAAGGAAGAGACAAAAAAGGAAGGACTGTACCGGTTGTAGATCTGTTTTCTTCAGCCCAGATTCAGCAAGTTGGAAAAGGAAGGAAGCTTGTTTGATATGTTCTCTCGGTCAATATTCCTGCTCTGATACCATCTTGACAGTGTGGCTGGCCAAAAATAAGAGGAAGAGAAGAGAAGAGAAGAAGAAGAGAGAAGGGAGAAGAGAAGAGAAGAGAAGAGAAGAGATTGGCAATGGAACAGTGCTGGCGGCTCCAGATTTTATTATATTATATAGGGCGGCAGAAATAAGAAGGGAAAAGACCCTTGTGCCCCTGCTGTAAGTGAGTGCAATAACAGACATAACAGAAATAAAATAAATAAATAAATAACACTTTAACTAGCCAAACAGACCCTAACACAAATAATTAAAAATATTTCAACAAAAACAACGATAACCCTTTTGAGAAGAAGGATAGCCCAAGAATACACAAGGAAGTGCACGAAGGTCAAGTTTACCACGGGTAGGAGACAAGTTTTGAACAAAACAACGACAACCAAACACACGAATGGGAATAGAAAAGAGGGGAGCTTTAGGGAATGGGAGCTGATGAGGGGCCTTGTACCCTAACACCCGAGATGGCATACAGTTGATGAGATAGGTAGAACATAACACAACATCCAACCAAAAACATTTTGGAACTCATATGGATGAGTAACCCACGAGCCATTTCAAGTAGATGGCGCTTTTTCTTTCTACAACACCATTTTGTTGAGGAGTTTTGGTACTACAATGGATAGACTCACACGAAGCAAAGAACTCTGTGAGATCATTGTGGAAGTATTCTTTGGCATTGTTAGACTAGAAAATTTGGATCTCCGTCTGAAATTGGGTGAATATCATGTGTTGGAAATCTTTTACAATCTTTGGTACTTCATCCCTGAACTGCATGGGGTACACCCATCTATGTCTTGAATAGTCATCAATAAAAGTAATGAAATATTTATAGCCAATCTTAGATGGTAAAGTAACAGGGCCCCAAACATCAGAATAAACAATATGGAAAGGAAAATTGGATTTATTATTTCTTGAAGAAAAATGATTTCTACAATGTTTGCTCAACTGACAAGTTTGACATTTGAACTCAAACACTAACACTGATTTAAATAAATCCAGAAGTAAGACCTTTAGCGACTCAAACGATAAACGACCCAAACAACTATGTCATAAGTAAACTTGACTCATAGACTCAATGACCGCAAAATTATCTTTGTTCTCCAGCATGTAGGGACCATCCACCATACGACCTCTACCAATCATCTTCCCCGAGTCCAAATCCTGTAGAACACAAGAAGGGAAAAAGGTTGCTGAACAGTTTAATGAATTTGTAATAGTACTGACAGAAAACAAATTTATAGGTAATTTCGGAACATGTAATACATTAGAAAGGGTAAGTCCAAAAGGAATGGTTATGGCTCCTTGACCAGCTATGGTGGAAAAAGAATCATCAGCTAATCTCACTTTGTCCCTACCAGATAAAAGTTGATAGGATTGAAAACAATTTGACTTGCCATATGGTTTGAGGCTCCATTGTCAATTATCCAAGGGGAATTAGATGAATGGGAAGACACATGGAAGGCTATGGCAGGATTACCACTACCTGAAGTAGATGCAAAAGAAGTCGAGGCAGGAGGAGCTGAATCCATCTGGCGGATTGCTCTCCCATACAGATCCAAGTGGTCACGGAAAGAATTAATGATATCTTCCCGGGGATTGGCAATGGATGGGCGATCCTGGTTAATAGCAGTAGATGACTAGAGCTCCTGAGAGGCCAATTTTGCTGTATTGAACTTTTTCTGACTCTGCTGTCCCAACTTTTTATTCTGATCTGATTTCTTACTCAACTCCTGGGCCCATTTTGGCTTTCCATGGAGGTCCCAACAAGTATCTCGAGTATGTCTGGCCTTCTAGAAATGAGTACACCATAACTTATCCTTATCATCCACTCTCTTCTGGAAGTCACCCTTCTTAAAAGAATCATTGCCTCCTACACCCATACTCCCTTTAGCCACTAAGGCAATCTGCTCCCCCTCGGAACTATTCATCACACTTCGCCTGCTCTCTTCGTATTGAACTAAAGCATACACTTCTTGTACTGAAGGAAGATCTTTACTTCCTAATATCTGAACTCTAAGGGACTCATATACAGGGTTCAGCCCCAAGAGGAAGGCAAAAACCCGTTGTTGGGAAACCAGAGACTTGTAGGCCTCAGCATCAGCATCACACTTCCAATCAATGTTCTGATAGTGATCTTGTTCTTTACAAATTGAGGTCAAATCTGAATAGTAGGCTGAGAGGGGTCCTCTCCCTCTGCTTACAAGTTTTGGAGGTAGCTTGCAACTGGTATATTTTGGCATAATGATGTTGCTCTGAATAGGTAGATTTTGCTTGCTCCCAAATCTCAATAGTTGTTTCAGCCCACATGATAGTCTTCCTGACTGGAGGCAACATAGAAAGTAACAGCCATGACATGACATCACCATGCTGTTTTCCACTTTTCCTGATCCCACCTATCATGCTCTACCCCCTGAGACTTCAGTTCTTTAGTTTTACCATTAATATAGCCTTCCTTCTCCCTGGCTGTTATGTATAGTTTGATTCCTCTTGACCATTCTAGGAAGCTAAGACCATCAAAAGGTATTACAGCCATGGGGAAACTCATGTCAAATCCCCCACTCCACCTTGACTGGAGGACCCACTAGACAGGATAGAATCCTCAGATGACATGTTATAGGACTTAGGTTCCCAGATCAGTTCTGTTCAAAATCAGTCACAGTTCAGTCACAATTCATTAACAGTTCAGTTCAGATTGGTTCAGTTCAGCCACTGTTCAATTTCAGTTCAGTCAGTTCAGTCCCCAATTCAGTTCAGACACAGTTCAGTCCTCAGTTCAGCCACAGTTCAATCCCCAATTCAGTTCAGCCACAGTTCAGTTCGGTTCAATCTTGAATTCAATCTCAGTCATGTATAAATTTTAGGGATACCACACATCTACTGGAAAAGATTCCAAGAAATATAGCCGACCACCGTCTTACAGTTACAGGTCATTTAGACATACACCGCCCAGTTTTCTGGGTAAAAAAAATCAGGATCACACGATCCACAGTTCAAAGAGATCTAGCAGTTTCAGGTCATCTAGATCCCCAAAAAAACACCTTACCTGGGTACAAGAAAGGATCACACGATCCACAGAAGAAAGATCCGTCTTCGCAGCATCAGATTTCCCTTCTTTTAAAGGTTTCTTGGCACACGGCCAAAGAAGAAGGGAAGGAGACTGGTAGAACCCCCTTCAGATCAGTCTGATCTACTTCTTGATCAGATTCGATCCACAGCAAGGAGAAGTCAGAAGAAGGAAGACTTATCACACTCTTCCTAATCTCAGAAAGCCTGCTCTGACACCATGTTTTCCAGGCTAGAGATATCAGAGGAGAGGAAGAGAGGAGGAAGGGAGAAGAGGAGAGAAGAAAAAATTTGGATTCAAACTTATGGCTGGTGGTGCCAGCCATTAGCTTTTATATTAGGGCGACCCAACTAATAATAAAAATAAGGGAAATTACAAGAGTGCCCCTGTGGCACTAAAGAACAGAAAAATAAATAAAAAACTAAGAGCGGCTAACTGATTTCAACAGAAATATTAGGAAACATGTTGACATTTTAATTGCACATTCTTCTAGTAGTTTATCGGTGTGCATGTTTCTCACTCCATTCCGTATGATTCTTTTAGGTTTTTGTACCAGTCCATTTTCTTTATACGATTGTATTTATCTATAGGAGATATTTTGATCAGATTGACGATTAAGTTCCATTTTACCATTTGTAATAGTTATTGTTGGAGTTACTCTACCTTTCAGCATGTAGTTGTTATATTGCTTTTTTTTCTGCAGCATCTCTTCCATAGTTCCATTGTCAATTTCCTATATTTGCTCAATATCCCAAGATTCCATGGATGTGCTTTAAGCCCAATGTATATTATGTCATACAACAACTTTTTTTATACTTTATGGTTAATAGTATTTTAGCTTATATTGCCTTAGTCTAAATTAGATTTTGGATTTGTTTCCATAGTTTCCAATTTCCCTGGTCACAAGTAGGCGCTAAGTCCAGCCATGATAGTTCCATGGTTTGACTGTCTTGTTTGTTGTATTTTCTATTTTATTGTTTTGCTCTTTTTTTTTTTATCAGTAACTCAGGAAAACAATTTCATTAGAATTAGAGAAACAGTACAACCGGAAGTTGTGAGGGAAACAAAGAGGACACCAGTTGTCCAAACCCCCAAAAAATTACATATAGGCCCAAAACATTGACTGTTTTTGTACCCCCTTGTTTGGCCAGACTATCTTCCAAACTGTTGGCCTATCTTCTAACCCAATTAATTTGAATGTTATATACAAGGTGATTAAAAGTTATTCCATGGGGCCCAATACGAAAATAAGGATACTTTTAGCAGTTCTGTAGCTTACTGAAGTTTTTCTTTCTCTGGGGAATTTTAGAAATGACTAACCATTTAAATAATATTGATAACTTTATACCTGCCTCTTCAAGCTCTTTATTAATCATAATTGATGATTTCTTTGAATCAAAAGTTGTCCAAAAAACACTACTAGCTAATAGATTCTAATATTTGTTTTGCTGGAATATTTGATTGTTGCTTCAGAGTTTTTTCTATTTAAATCAAAAGCTGTACTCTCCTTTCTTCTTCTTAATAAATTTTCTTTTTCCTTTTTTTTCGATAAACAAAAAAAATGTTGAAAGGGAAACGAAATATGACTATTATTTCTTTTGTAGGTTGTTTTGCCATATTTTAAGTCAAAATTGCATTCAATATATAATAAACAAAGGGAAGCCGCACTTCAAGCAACTTTATGGGGAAATGATGATGCAAGTTTTGGTGACGTTGACTATTTTGATGGAGGGGAAACTTCTGTTGCTCGGAGAGGCTTGTTAGATCCCGAGGCATCAAACTGGACACGTATAAGAAAGAGAATTGAGGCAATTATAGGTGTTTGCTACCCATGGCTACATGCAGGCAATGAAGGTATACATAGCTTTTAGTTGTTTGTCCAAGGCTTCAATCGTTTTGGGGATTCATTTTATTTTATTTTTTAACATTTTTAATAATGGTACTGTTTCCCTTAGTTCTCTTGGAGGATGTTATTTATTTTTGTCTGAAAGTACCAAACTATGATCTGGCATATCTTATTTTTCTGAATTACCAAAACTTTAGGTTTTGAAATTAAAACTGACTTCAATGCATGTCAGTTTGTAAGTGAGAAACTGGTAGTTCCATATTTTCATTAGTGGTAGTTGTCTTTGAAATCCAGATATAAGAGAATGAGTATCAGCATGTTAAATTAGATATCTCATAACTGAATCTGTCTCTTGGCTCTTAGGAAATGGACAGTTGTAACCCCATTTACAGCATCCGTATCCATATGCATGTACATTTCTGTATCTAGGTATCTTGGTTTATTGCTGCTTGTCTTATTTGCTTTTGATGTGCATGTCATTAGGATTGTCAATGGACTTCAAAAGTCCAAAATCCAATCCAACATTCAACCTGATTATAATCTGAATCTGAATATATTATACTGATTTTAATATATAAAATTTATATGGTTATATTTTTTTGAAAGATAGATTCATATAGTTACATATAAAATATTAAAATATAATGTTATATTATTATTATACTATATATAAATTTATATATATATATATATACAGTAAACTCAATATTTCATATTTATATTAATTTATTATATATAAGTTAAAAATTTAACTTTTTAAATTTTTCTTTATTTAAAAAAAAAAAAAAAGTGGAGTCAGATTAAGTCCAAATCCGATCCAAGATTTTCAAATCTAAAAGGAATTCAGGTCAGATTCAGATTTCAGTTTTCATTAATTGGACTGTTTACAGCCCTACAAGTCATGTGAATTCATTATTTCCTGCTTATTCAGCTTTTGCACCCCCCCCCCCATTCTACTTTATTTTATTTTTTGATTTTTTTTTCTCAGTTGCATAAGTTGTCACTAAGTGCAGTTTGGTACTTTCTTGCCATTGCCATTTTGGTTGCCATTTTTTGACAAATTAATTATTTCAGCAAAATTGATTACCATATGTTTAGATGAAGTCTTTGTTGTTATTGTTGTTGTCATTGTGCAGTTCTATTGCTTATGTTTTCCCCTAGCCATATCAGATATGTAACAGTCAACTTAGTTGCATTTTTTCCTTCTTGACAAGTTAATTATGGTCTTATTCCAGTAACCAATTGACCACCAAATATTTAGGTGCATCCTTTTTTCACTGTTGTAATATGCAATTCGAACCTATATTTTCAATAAGTTAAGATGGAACCTGAAGTTTTTAAGGATCATTTTGCTTGTAATAATTATGGGAAATACATTTTTCTTTTGGGTCTAAGTTCATAATCTAGAGTTCATATGAGATGTCCACCATATGGATGAAATTGTGTATGAATCGGTTATCTAACAGAACCTATTAGTAGATTTTCTCTCCTGTTGGATTTAGAGCTGCTTTTCTATGTCACTTTGAATTTTCCAACCACTCAATATAAATTTTAGTGTTTCTTGTGCAGGAATGACATTTGCTTATCAGTTGTTATATCTGTTGGATGCAACCGGCTTTTATTCTCCTGGGCTACATGCACTTGGGATTCACGTCTGTCGTGCAACAGAACAGGAGCTGGTATACATATTTTCAGGGAGAAAAAACTCCCATCTTGGACTTCTTGCTTATTTATTGTTTTTTTTTTTTACTTTTATCCTTACTTATTCTCACTACCTTGCAACTCTTTGCAAATTGATATCAAGGTAGATGGATACTTCTTCTAGAATTGCAAGGATAAGAAGTCGTGAACGTGAGAGACTTCGGGGCCCTCCTTGGTTAAAGGTATATATGGCTTATGACCTCTGTTTTCTTTTTGAAATGGCTCATTTAACAGAACTGTTGAAACTGAATATACAAAATTGCAATTTCATTTCAAATCAAATTGGCAACCTATGCTATTTATTATGAAGTTGCAACTATATATAAACTTATCATGCTTTCTTCAAAATTCAGTTCTTTTTGGAAGAGCAAGGGGTAGATCAAAAAGGACATGGGTAGAAGTAGTAAGAAATGATTTGCCAATAATTTAACTATGGATATGGCACTAAATAGAACAGACTTACAAAACAGGATTCATGTAGCCAACCCCATATAGTTGGATAAGGCTTGGATGATGATGATGATGATGATGACAATACCAGTTGGATAAGACTTGGAGGAAAAGCCCTAGTTAAAGAAGACATAAGTTCCTCATACAGGATCTGAATGCTTTGGTATTTGAAACACCATGATCATTCTGATAACAAATTTTATGAGTTTTAACTCTCAAAAAAAAAAAAAAAAGAAATTTTAGGAGTTTTTGTCCCACTTAGGTGAGCCAGTAGAATTAGATAAAGATTGCCTTATTGGGATACACAACCCCTGAATTTGACATTACATATCCATTAATGAATGTGATTTCTAAAAATGGGATCAGTAGGCATTCCTGAATTTACGTGTTGTACCAGTCTTTATTCTGGCGCAATTGGTTCATAGATTCCCTTTGGACTGAGATGAAGTGCCTAAAACAAAGTCAGGTTCTTAGGCCAGTGCCTTTGTTGGTTCGAGCTTTCTTTTACTGGAGGGGAGTGGGGTGGAGATGATCTGCCTCACTCACAGGTGGTTATTGATTGGGTTCAATGATAGTGCTGAGAAGCCTTGACTTTCTGTCATCTCATTAGAGAGGCAAGAGGTCTGGCTCCCAGAACGAATATATCCTTTCAGATGGACCCAGGGATTAGCTAACTTCTTGGTCAATAGCTTGGATCAAGGAGTGGGGAAATCTGAACTATATTGGGAGGCTCCCTTGCAGGATAGTACATACTCTTGTATTTTTGGATCTTGTATTAGATATTCTTTTCCTCCTTATCACGAGCTTGTTGGGCCATGCCTTCTCCATTAGGTGCATTTGACATTTCCACATCCTTAGATTTTATTTCCCTTTAATATTATCTCTTTTGGTATTGTTCTGAACAAAATATAGTGTTAGTCCTTGACTAAAATGTGGGATGTGGAGGCATGAGATGAGGTGTTAGGACATGCATATGTATAACTGTGAGGCTTAAACCTCAGAAGTGAGAACTCCAAAATTTCAAGCTTAGCAGTTACCGGGTAACTGAAAACATCTCCAAGAGTTTAACTTTGAAATTTCAAAACTCCATTTGAAAATTGAGTGGCCACAATGAGTAGCTGATATAATTTATGGCTTTAAAACCAGAGATACGTGAAGTTGAAAATTAGTTACATTCTGTCATGACTCATGAGCCAGTGGAATGCTTTTAAGTTTTTTCTTTTGCAAATATATCCAATTTATCTAACCCATGGTTCAAAATTTGCAGGCATTACAAAGAGTTTTACTCAGCTGTATATATACAACGCTAGACTATGCACAGACTGGTCTAATAGCAGCAGTATTCTTTTTCAAAGTGAGTTTAAACTGCTCCTTTATGAGAAACCGGCTTTGGTAGACGAAAGAGCCCGAGTAGGGATGTAGGGAAAATGCATGTCCACATTGAGTATTCCCAGTATCAATAGTTGCTTATTGGTTATTTTTATTTGCCAAGAGATTATCTAGAATATGACAATGTTATCTTTATGTCTAATAATGCTGGAGGTTTCTCTTGGTTCTTTTTTCTTTTTGCTGGATTAAGAGGTTCTTCAGTTTGAATGCACATAGGTTTCTTGATCATGCCATTTTGTGTACAACAAATGATCATTGTGTTAATAAACCATTTCATTAGTTGAAGTGAGATTCTTTTATCACATTAACATTTCAACCAGGCTATCCCTCAAAATGTAAAATGTCAGGGAAATCCTCTTGTAAGCTTTTTGCATTGCCAACTCATGACAAGGCAGAGGTCAAAATTGGCATTACACTTCTTGGATATAAAGTTCTCAAATTAAAAAAAAAACGAAATGTATGCAATTCAATGGTGTAAGATGGATAGCCAACCTTCCTATGAACACTTGGCAGGTGTTTAAAAATATAGGACTGTTGTAAAGAGAGAAAGGAAAAGGTGAAGAGAAATAGGGCAAAGGTTTAGAGTTATGATTTGGAGCTAATAAGATGGGAATAGCTTTAAGGAATGATTTAGGGTTGAAACCAAAAGTTAGATTTCAAATAAAGGATTCTAGAGAGAGAGAGAGAGAGAGAGAGAGAGATTTGGAGTGGGACTCTAGTGAAGAAGAGAGGGCTGCCACATGTCTACATGGAAGGGCTAGGAAGGGGCAAGGGAGAAAGGAGAGTTTAAGGAGAGAAGAGAGAAGGGGAAATGGGATAAGGAGAGGGTTGTTGATGTGGGACCTAATCACTTTATAATATAGTACAGTGGGGACTCGTGCGATGCATGAGATTTGTTAAGCGAAAGCTAAGCAATAGAAACACATAAAAGTATATAATTGTTTTATATTTTTTATTTTAAATAATTAATAGCTATTTATATATAGGGTTCGACTATGATATAGGAAAGATATGATATCTGAAAATTTTTTGACCAATCAATTGGTATCATAAACATGGTAGCCAATCAGGTGTTATATATCAAAATTCATGGGTGGAATTTGATTGGTCAAAACTATTTTCAATACCATATCCTGCCTGCATCATAGATTTTCCCCTATATTTTATATATTACTATTAATAATTATTTTACAATACAAAAATAACAATAATTAATTTCAGCTAAGGTTGTTCATCAAACTGATGAAACCGACCAACCCGACCATTCGGTTTTCTAGTATTTTCGTTGGCTTTGGTTCAACAATTTCCCAACTTGACAAGGTTGGATCAAAYTGGGAAAAAGAAAGACTTTGATTGGAGGTGTTTTCAGAGCAAATCAGCAATGAGTGTGCCTTGCCCCACCCCCCACCCCCCACCTGCTGGATTCTTAAAACTGAATTTTGATGGCAGTAGTAGAGGGAACCCTGGACAGTCAGGGATTGGAGGTGTTTTCAGGGATGAGAATGGGGTCATTTCTGCATTATACTCAGGCCCAATTGGAGTGGGGGACTCCCTTAGAGCTGAGATTTATGCAGTTATGGAAGGGATCCAGAAAGCCAATGAGATGAATATCAGAAAAATCATAATTGAAGGGGACTCAGAGGTGGTAATAGGGTGGCTGAATAAAGATAACAGTAGCCTATAGAATTACAGTAATGAGAGGAAAAAGTTTTAAGTGGCTGGTGAGGGAGATGGAAGTGAAGATGAGGTGGGTTCAAAGATCGGCTAATTCCTTGGCTGATGGATTAGCTAAACAAGAGGTAGAAAGGGACTCAATGTTTTGGGCCAATTTGTAAATTACTGTTTCCATTTCCTTTTCTTTTCTTTTCTTATGTGCTCAAGCTGTATGTGGAAGACAAGAGTGCTTGTCTTCTTCTTTGTAATCATCTTTTTCCTGATTTAATGAAGTTGCTAATGAATGCGTTATTGATCAAAAAAAAAAAAAAAAGAAAGACTTAGATATCTTGAAAAACATAATGAATTAAATAAAATGAGCTGAAAGGAATGTCTGAATGGGCGAAATGTAGAGAACAGTAGGTATATGGAGAGGTTTTGATTGAGTTTTCTAGGGTTTCTAAGTTTGATGATATCTAGAGAAAATCTAATGTTTTGTAGAAACACAACAAAACTTGAAGGATGGTAGAAACTTGTGTGATTGTTGAAGATATATTAAATCAGTAAACTTGTTGCGTTCCAGAAGATAGAATCACAGCTCAAATCCAGATTTAGATCAAACCTCTGGGAAAGAAGAAAAAGTAGTAAATGAGTGGTAGAAGAGAGTTATGGTTTTTGAACAGATAAGTGATGAAGATATAGTACTAAGGAAGATACGGGGATTATGTATGTACTCATGGCTGCTGATATGCATGGACTTTAGAGGTATTAGCTATATTTTGCCTTTTTTTATTTTGAAACTCCATTTGTGAAAAGGTTTAGTTAAAGATACTTCTAAATACTTGTATGTTCCCATTGTATTGCGCCTTAGTATTACTAAGGAAACTTTTAGGGAGGTGGAAGAAATGTCAAGAGATAGTTCAAAGGAGAAAGAGAAGGAGACTTTAATTTCAAGCAATAAGGGGGCTGGTTCTGGTTCTTCATTGGTCGAGGTGAACGAGAGTCTGAAAACTGATGAAAAGAATGTGATCTTTGAATTAGAAAGGATCAATGTGGACAGGGAGGCTTTTTTAACCAAGGAGAAACCTCCTAATGCTCAGTAAGGAGATTTAGAAGAAAGAAAACAAATCAAACAGTGCAAGTTTCAAAAGTTTTTTCCAGATAAAGCTGGGAGTTTTTGGGGTGGTTCCAAAGAAGGGGAAGAAGACGAAGAAAACCATTCAGATAAGAAAAGAAAGTTTGGTTTAAGACATCAGAGGCAATGAGGAATTGGGTAAAGCATGGTGTTTAAGTCCCATCGAATGGGTTTTTGGGTTCAGGGTAGGTGTTTTTGTTTTAAGGTTGAGATAAAAGGTTATTTTTTGATAAATAAGGTTGAGATAAAAGGTTAGGTAGGAGTTATCAGTTTTGCTTGCTTGTATGAGTTTCAATGGAAGGGGATGTTATGTTTTCTCGGGTTTTCAGCTTTGGTTGGGGTAGGGTACCTCAAAATGTAATTTATTTTCAGGGTTGTTTTTAGGTACAAGAGGTTAAGCTGATATGTTGTTTTCCTGGGTTGGGTGATGTCTTATCTGAAGGGATGAGAGATCCATCATATGGATGGCCGAACCCTGCCGGAAGGTTGGGCGAAATTTCAAAAATTTCTCTCTCTCCCATCTGGGAATCACATTCCCTATTTTAGAAAACTGCATTTTCAATGATCAATCTTGAAATAAACAGGACCAAATCTGAAACCAAAAAGGGAGGAGAGGGATATACCTGATACGGAGTAACAGTAACTCCCAATGAATGTGTTCACGCCCAAGGAGAAAACCAAAATCTGCTCCCACTAAAAATGACACAATGTGAGGTGAAGCAAAATCAGCAGGACAGCTCTTCAGCAAGAACTGAATTCTTCAGCAAGAATGTAGTAAAGGGCTGGTGAGCACAACTTCAGATTGCCTCTTCTAGCAAGAAGCATTATCAAGAACGGTTATTGATCACTCCCACTGGTGGAGATCGAACTGGGTAGGGGCGGCAAGAACAGGAAGAAAAGAGCAGAAGACAAGAGCAGTCAAACTGTGAGTTGTCTTCTCTCTCAATTCAGCAGATTGTGAGTGTGTTTGGAGGTCCGCCCTTCTCTCCTATTTATAGCCTTAAAGAGAGGTTCTCCTAATCCTATTAGGAGTTTCCCGATCCAAATCTTATATTTGGATCTGGACTCTCTTTAAGAGATAAGGATAATCCCTTATCTTATCTACAGAGGAAGATTAGCCTTCCTAATCAAATTTGGAGTTTCCTGATCCAAATCTTTATTTGGATCTAGACTCTTTGAGTGGATAGGGATAATCCCTTATCCTATCAGTTGATCCAAATCCCAGAACYGCCCCTTATTTAATTAATCTTATTAAGCCAATTCGAATGGGCTCTAGGCCCATCAAGTCTATGTGCTCACTAGCCCTCTTAACCTGCTGCCCAGTTGGCTATCCTTGTATGGTGTGGGACTCAAACATTGATCTACACATCAGCCACATGGATTCAGCCCATCCTTTGTTACAAGGTCTGGCCGAATTAACTGTAGGAGACAATGAACCCCTGAGTCCATCACCATGGGCTCTTAATGGGCCCAAC
>NW_010729112.1:2498500-2533695 GCF_000365185.1 Nelumbo nucifera | reverse complement strand
GTCAGGTGTAACATTCCAGTTTTGCCCATCTATCTCCAAGGTCCAGGGCAATACTGGAATTTTGGTCTGGTTCAGGGTTTCAAGAAAACCCACACTGCATGTACCTCAGGTCTCACCCTGGCAGCTGAGACAAGCCACCCCAACCAACTTGGTGGCACATTAGTGTCAGCCTTGGCAGGATAAATCTCACCAGATCTATCCAACGGCTGTGAAGATTCTAAAGTAACACGAGTCTCATTAAGTGTCCAGTTTAAGGGTATTACACAGAAACACACCACAATGACATGAATCAATTATGTACCTTATTCATTTACAATAAATGTTAAAAAGGTACATCAATTTGATTGGAGCTAAGTGCATAACTGTCTAACATTATCACCAGTTTGTATCCTCCTTTTTTTGTTTCATTAATAAATTTTCTTCTTTATTTATCTTCAAAAAAATAGTACAATACCATACTTTACCAGTTTACCTCTTAAAACAAAAAGATAAAAAAGGAATTATGATTTAAGGAAAGAACACCAATACAAGCTCCAAGGGCACAAAACTCAGTTTCTTATTCCTTTCTGCCTTAAGGAGGAAAGATAACTATACATACAAGTAATTGGGGTTGCTTATATCGTTGTTTGTTCACCATGATTATGAAATTTCCACTGCACACCCAAAACAGAAAACACTATAACTTCTAACTTACTGACCTAATGAATTTGAAACTATAAAAAACCCTAATAGTGACCTCACTAACAAATTGCAATGGCATGGCCCTGCATTTTTTTTTTTTTTGAAGAATTAGAATAAAAGATTTCTTTAAAATAAAAAGAGCCATACAACCTGGGGGTGTTAAGATAGCACCCATGACCCAGCTGCATCCTAGCACACATGCCAATTACACTACACCAGAAAAATCAAGAAATACAAACTGGTCGAGATTACAAGTTTGTAACTCAAGAAATTCCAAAAATTATCCCCCAACACTGTTCATTCCCCAAGTTTCCTCCTTCAGGCCCAGACTAAAAAATTCTTGTTTCGTCTCCTGCAGCTGCACAACTGTAAAACTATTTTTCCCTATTAAATTTCTCAATGTCATCCTTCTTTCCCTCTCTCTTACGTTCCAGCTGATCACCTGCATTTTGCTCTTCCTTCTGGACAATGAAAGAGAAAAAGATTCACCTTTACTCTTCACCCACTTCCTCCTCTTCCCCCTATTGAATCCCACTGCTTGTCCTTCCCACGCTTTTCTTTGTCTTTATTTTTTCTTCCCTCCTAATTTTCTCACTATGTTCGAAGGCCTTCCTTGCAAATTCTTCCCCTTCCCAGAAAAACAAACCCAAGGATTTGCCTACAATGACCTCCCTCTCTACCAACTTGTCAATTTCAACAACACCATTTCGGACCAGAGTTGAATCCTGGACTATACCCCCTCTGACCTCCCCCTCTTCCTGTCTTTTCCGTCTCTTCCCCTCCAAACAACCTTCTTGCCCTACCTCCCTTACTCCCACTCCTTCCGCCCCCTAAGAAGAATCAAGAACTCTCTTTTTTCTGTTGTATACCTTTTCTTTTCTCTCATTCCCTCCTAACTCCCCAAATGGCCTTTTTTTGGACCCTCTAGAGACTATGCGTCTTCCCCAAGCTCCTTTCCCCATCCCTCTTTAGACCTGTGTTCAGACCTTCGACCAACATCCGAGATAGGGGAGCTTACCTCTTGGTCGATCCACTTGTCACTAAACTCAGAAGCACCATCAGTAGCTCCTTCCCTATCCTTTGTTAAACAAATCAGTGGGTCCAAGGTCCTATCTTCTTCCCCTACTAAGAAAAGTGTCAGAGCCAAGGAAACTATGGTCACCTGCTAGGAAAAGTCGGTCTTTGACTTCCCCCGACAAAACTCAGTCCCTAGCCTTCCTTCCTCTCCCATCTTAAGACCCTGCTTGCTAGCCCCACGGCGAGCTTCCTTCTCTTTGGACAATGAAGCAACTCATGTGGCACCTGAAGCTCTTACGAGGTCCCTATTTCCTCTCCTTCGCTAAAACTCCATCATCTTTTTGCCTTCTCCATATTTAGCAACCATCCAAACCCAAACATCCTTTTGGTCCTCACCTTTTGAAATATTTTTCAAGAAACCCCTCTTAAACTGCCTTTTACCAATAACGCCCCTCCCGTTCTTTACCCCCAACTTCGCCAACTCTTCCTCCCTCACAGCTTCCCCACTCCTGTGAGCCCCACCTATAGGAGATTAGAAGTTAATTCCTCCCGCCACTTGTGTCCCTCTAACTTCCCCTTCTACCACATGTGAACCGAGCTCCCCCTCCTTATCTTTCTCCCTCGCTATGTGTCCTTCCTTGTTTAAATCTGAACCTTTCTCTCCATCTGAAATTCCACAACTGCCCTTCCCATCATCCACCTCACAATCATCTTCCTCCTTCAACGGATTGTTCATCTTCCTTTCCTAGAACTGTTCTCCTTAGCCCCAAGGAAACATCCCTCTTTCCGATTATTACTCTGCATCGTTGCAAAAAAAAAAAAGTGCCATCCTCTCCCTCTATAACTAACCTCATATTGTATTTCTCCCCAGCAAAAAGCAACTCTATCTCTTTCAGAAAGTCTGAGACATTCCACACTTCTACCAACAGTCTAGCAGAGTCCAACTTATTCCAAGTCCTATTCCTATCATCAAATTTGAGAAAACTACCACAAGCTTTTTCCGATTTCTCGAGTGTAACAGTAGAAATAGCTGATAACTAATTCTGATGTATACTTTGTGAAGAAAAGTAGAAGACACTAAGAGATTTCAGCAAGCAAGAGAGAAAGAGAGAGAAGAAGAAAAGAGAATGGGATAAAGCCAGAATTGAATGATATGGCTGCCAACCCCTCTTTGATTTATATACTTAAAAATAAAAGAATGGCAGACTACAAGAATGCCCTTAGTAGGGCGGATACTTTAAGTAGCTTAACAGTCACAACTTAAATAACATAAACTAATGGGCCTAAAGCCCAATAACTTCCTAACTTAACAACTTAAAAATAAAAATAAAAGATTGGGCCCAATAACTTGAAATCGGCCCAACTCAACACTCCTCCTCAAGTTGGGAGTAAATGTCACACATTCCCAACTTGCGTAGATCATGCTCCAACTTGTTCCTTGCAACACCTTTTGTGAGAACATCAGCAAGTTGCAAATCAGAAGCAATGTATGGAAGACAAACTTCCCCTGAAGTCACCAATCTCTCCCCAAAAGACAAACTTCTGCCTCAACACCAATCTCTCCTAACAAGGAGCGGATCCAGAAAAGCTCTGAAACTCCATGTGCCATGGCTTTGTATTCAGCTTCTGCTCTTGACCTTGCCACAACTATCTATTTCTTACTTTTCCATGAGACTAGATTACCCCCAACAAGAGTGCAAACTCCTAATGTAGATCTCCTGTCATCAAGGCTTCCTACCCAATTAGCATTTGTATAAGCCTCTAGCTTCAACTGTCCATGATCAGCAAATAGTATGCCTCTGCCTGGGTGTCCCTTCAGATAAGCAAGAATCCTGTCAACAGCCTCCCAATGATGGACTCGTGGGGCATGCATGTATTAACTCACCACACTCACTGCATAGGAGATGTCTAGTCTTGTCATATACAAATATAGCAGTCGCTCCACAAGTCTCTGATATCTCCCAATGTCCTTCACCAACTCACCTTCTGATACATTAATTCTGCGATTCTGATCAATAGGAATATTGGCTGCCTTTGTTCCAAGTTTCCATGTTTCTTGTAAAAGGTCCAAAACATACTTCAAGAAATAAAAATTCCATGTTTTGATCTTGCAACCTCAATGCCCAAGAAATACCTTAGCTCCCCAAGATCCTTAATTTCAAATTCTCTGTGTAGATTCTTCTTCAGACTGTCAATCTCACTCAGGTCATTTCCTGTGACTACAATATCATCCACATAAACAATCAAGACTGACACCAAGGAGACTGTTTTAACCATAAAGTGACTTTTTCAGTCTGCATTACCTTCCCCTTTTCAGCATCATTGTAGAAACCAACAGGAAGATCCATATACACTTCTTGCAAATCCTCGTTAAGAAAAGCATTTTTTACATCAAGTTGGAATAGGGGCCAAGAGTATGTAGCAGCAAGAGAGAAAGGATCCGAACAGAAGTCGTCTTTGCAACTAGTGCAAAGGTCTCTAAGTAAGTAATCAATGCCATACGTTTGAGTGTACCCTTTTGCAACCAATCTGGCCTTGTACCTTTCTTTACTTCCATCTGCTTTGTATTTAATTGTATAAACCCATCTGCATCCAACAGTCTCCTTGCCTCCCTCTGGTAGATCCACAATCTCCCTTGGGTATAGACACAAAGTCAAAAGAAGAAAGGAAAGCTCAATAAGAAGGAGAAAGTCCATTGTAGGATAGGTACTATGAGATACAATGAGCAGTACACTTTCTCTTCCCTTTTTTGAGTGCAGTAGGAAGGTCCAGGTCATCTGTAATGGGATTAGTAGAATTAATATAAACTTTACCATTTGAAGGATCAAGAGGAATACCTGAGTCCATGTCAGTCGAATCTGGAGTCTCCAAGGAACCGATAGGAAGTGATGTGGGTTCTACTGCAATGGAATCCACCTCCCTGTGAAGTCGCTGTTGTGAGTAACACTGAGAAGTAGGATGCAAGGGAGGTGGTAAGATAGGTGACATAGGAGGATGAGACACAGGAGTGGACATAGGGGCCTAGATCTTTCACCTCAAATTGAGTGGCTAAGAATTTTTTTAGTCCCCATATTTCAGCCTCCCAATCTCCTGTGATCACTATGTCATCCACATACACAATTAGATCTGCAATTTTCCCTTCACCTTTTTTCACAAATAGAGTGTGATCTGACTGGCATTGTTTGAACCCCATCTGTTGAACTGCTAAGTGGAACTTACTAAACCAAGCCCAAGGTGATTGTTTCAACCCATATAAAGATTTTTTTAACCTGCACACTTTTTGTTCATTGTCTTTGGCACTTATAAGCATACGATGATCTATGAAAGCTAGGAATTTCCATGGACTATCCACCTCAGGATTATTCTTAGAGATGCCTACCATGTATCCCAGGTTTAGCCCAAACCATGCCTTCTCTCACAAGGAGATTGGTTTCAGTGCTCACACCGTTTGCACAGCCTTTTACAGCCATGCATTGGGAATATATCCATACTTATATGCTTTTTTTCATGGGGAGATATTCCCAATGCAAGTCTGCAAGGGACTGCACGAACAGTGTGAGCACGGTCTTGTGAGGACCAAATCCGATTTCCATAAGGTACCATGATTAATTAAGTTTGCATGTATTACCTTAATTTACCATAACTCATACAAAGACAATGGGTCTTATGGTACCTCTCTGCATTTTACTTTAGAGTTTGCAGGTTTCTGGTATGTTCTCTTGACACCACTAATAGATAAAACCAAGATGTCATTTTGGTATAGGTAAATATCATAGTATTAAAAAGTCCTTGAAAATTACAGCGTGCCATTGTTTCTTTCTGTAGACTAAGTCAGAGACTTGAGACAATCTGATTTTGGAAGTAATGATATTTAATTGGCAATGTTCAGATGATGGAATGGTGGTACCAATCTGCTGAGGAAAGAATGTCAGCACCAACTGTGTACCCCCCTCCCCCTCCTCCACCACCCCCTAAGGTAAGCTCATCATTTTTCTGCATCCAATTTTGGTATTTTTTGTCTATTTTAGCTCTGGTGTGATTTTGAAGTACAAAGACTTRACATCAAATTACTAAAACATGTGAAACGCCTAGTTGTCTGTTAAATAGACTAGTCGATCTGGGGAGGTAGCAAATTTTCATCATTACAAGGGCTGACAATTTCTGTAAAGAAAGAATAGTATTTCTGACTTCTATTTACTTGACAGATGGCTGGAATATAAAATCTGAGAAATTTAACTTTCACTGTTAAGTTGTTTATTTTATTTTATTTTTGCTTGAAACAGGTTGCCAAAGAGGGGATTCCTTTGCCACCCGACCGAACAATTTGCCCCCTGTGCTCCCAGAAGCGTGCAAATCCATCAGTAGTAGTAGTATCAGGGTTTGTCTTCTGTTACACCTGCATATTCAAGTATATTTCACAGGTGCAAATCTCCATACTTGTTACGTTTTTTTTCTTTTTTTTTCAAGTGATAGAATAGATCCAGTTAATATTTTATCCCTACTTAAATTTTTCCTCTCCTCTTTCTTACTTGCCACAGTATAAGCGCTGCCCTGTCACATTGATACCGGCCACTGTTGACCAGATTAGGAGACTCTTTCATGACATGTAGCACTTCTAGTTGCAATTTGTAAGGGTTCACTTCTATGAGATTTGTAATAGCCATGTTGGATATGTACTTTTATAAGTGGGACTTGGGCCACCCCTCCCTAATTGAATACTCTATCATTATCCTTTTTGTGGTGTTTCATTCCCGTAAAATGTTTCTGCCTAATTATTAGTGTGAGCCTGGAAAATTGATTTATAATCGTGAGCGGATGATTCCGCCCTAATTGGTTGGGCTAAGCTTAGGTTGAGATGCTTCACGATTAACAGCTTGAAATAGTAGTTTTGGTTAGGGGTGGTAAATGGGTGGGTTGGGTTGGGTTGGGTAAGGGTTGAATATCAATCCATCATGACTCATCATCAATCCTTGACTCACCCATATTGACCCAAGGTTCGAAGTATCAGAAATGCAAAGTGTATCGGAATGACAATTTTAAGAGATGTATTGGAATACACTTTGAATATGTATGGTTATGGACGAAAAATCAAGATACACAGAAGTATGGTAAAAAATTTAAATAAATCTTAAAAAAATAAATTACTAATTATATTTACATATTATAAAGTGTGACGTATCGGGACACAATTAGTAACCGTTGAAAAATGATGGAATAACTAAAATGTAAAAAAAACACAAAAAAATTAAAATGTGAATGTGAATTTTCAAAAACCAATATAATTAATTTTAATATTTATTAATAAAAACTTGTCACTGTGAAAATTTACTTATTGGTGGTTGTAAAAATCAAGTGACCAAGTTTCAAATTTGAATTAGGAATTCAAATTCAAATTTAATATTTAATATTTAAATTTGTCTTGGAGTAATTGGCTAATTAATATTTGCCTTGGAGTACTTGGCAAATATTCAGATTGTTTCAGGCCCATATTGGTCGATATAGATCCGAAAAAGCTCGATACAGGCTTGTATCAGTCGATACGTACAAAAAGAAATGGAACAAATGATTTATACATGTTTCGTGTATTGGATTTTTGTCAAAACGATATGTATTGGCCAAGGCAGACCAATACTTTGCAATATTTTGAACCTTGTATTGATCCACTTGATCCATCCATATTGATCCTTAACCATCCTCACCCATATTGACCCACCTATCTTCACCCATAAATACAAAAGTGGGTCAGGACGGCTCGTATACCCGAAATAATAATTTTTAAGAGGAACATCTCTCTCAAGGTTGTCACGTGGCAGAAATGGGTCGGATTGACCCATATACCGAAATAATAAATTGTGAGAGGACCATCTCTCAAGACTGCCACGTGGTAGAAATGGGTCGAGGCAACTCATATACTTGAAAAAAACTATTTTTGAGAGAATAATCTCTCTCAAGGATGCCACGTGAAAGAACCAGGGTGGGTTGACACTATACATGGGAAAAAAAACATTTTGACAAATCATCTCTCATAAGATTGCCACGTGACAGAAACGGGTTGAGTTGACCTGTATATCTGAAAAAACATTTTTGAGAGAATCATCTCTCTCAAATTTGCCATGTGACAAAAAATGGGTAAGGTCAACCCGTATACGCAAAAAAGCAAAAAGAAAAAAAAATTGTAGGCAAACGCAGAAAATACAAAAATACCAAAAAATTATAGAAATTTCAGAAAAAATACAGAAAATACCAGAAAAGGTAGAAAATGTAGAAAAATACAAAAAAAAAATGCAGAAAATGTAGAACTTTTGCAGAAAAAATTAGAAAAAATGCAAAAAGAAATACTACAAAATTGCAGGAAATGCAAGAAAACATGAGAAAAATGCAGAAGTTATGCAAAAAAGAACCAAAAAATTGTAGAAAATGCGGAAAAATACCAAAAAAATAGCAAAAAATGCAGAAATTACCCAAACATTACAAAAAAAATGCATCTTTTATAGAAGTGCTTTCATAAAAGTACTTCCATAAAAGTTCTTTCATAAAAGTACTTTCGTAAAGTGCTTTCATAAAAGTACTTTTATAAAAATGCTTTTATTCTTTCATAAAAATGCTTTATTCTTTCATAAAAGTACTTTTATAAAAGCGCTTTCGTGTAAAAGTGCTTTTGTGCTTTAACAAAAGTACTTTTATAAAAATGCTTTTGTGCTTTCATAAAAGTGTTTTCGTAAAAGTACTTTTATAAAAGTATTTCTATAAAAGCATTTTTGTATAAAAGTATGTTTGTAAAAGTGTTTTTGTGTAAAAGTAATTTTGTAAAAGTGTTTTCGTGTAAAAGTGTTTTCGTAAAAGTACTTTTCATAAAATTACTTCATAAAATTGCTTTTGTAAAGTATTTTCGTATAAAATTGCATTTGAACACAAAGGTTAATAAAAGCAATTTTATTTCATTTGTAATAAAAAAAAATGTAATGTGTGACATGGTGGTTTTGATTTGTAACGAGATGTGTGTGTGTGCTAAGAGACCTGAGTTTGAGTCACTTCAACTACTGTATTTCTGAGATTTTGAGAATATAGACCCAACCCATCCTGACCTGCACAACCTAACCCACCCTAACCCTAACCCTTTTCCACATACCTTAATGGGTTATTCATCCCATATTGACCAGCCAATAGAATGGATGGGTTGTCAAATGGGTTGGGATAAAGATTGCCAATGAATAATTGGGTACTTTTCTTAATAAGAAATAATAATAATAATAATGGTGACATGTAATGAAAAGCAAAGGACATTTGTGCTAATCCAAAGCTAAAAATGAAGTTTCAGATTAGAGCCATTCAAGTGGCTGAATGACCACTTTGGCTCTCTTTAATTTTTCATTAAACAATGCGTTCTAGCTATGAGCTACCAAAAATGGAAGGTTCTAAAGCACTAAGCACTGTGTAAATAAGATTTGGCAATCCGGCCATCAGCTCCCCTGGGAAAGAAACCACCGGGGACACGCTCGTCTGCGCCCCCATATACAATTCTCAAGATTTCCTCCGGCGTCCTGTCATATGAAACTGAGTAGTCATCTCCCACGATCACGTTGCCTGAGATTTTTCCCTCTGCACCCTTTCCCAGTGGAACGACGATCCCTTCATCCTTCCAGCCTGCTTTCCCTAGTTGGTTCCTTAAGACTGAAAGCCGGATTGTGAACTCTGCAACCGTGATTCCGTATGGATGCACCTTCTCGTAAGCATGCTCATACAGGTATGCTCGGATGACGGCATCTTGGGCTGATTCTACGCCCAAAAGGCCTGCAACGAGCTGCATCGCAAAAGTAGTAGATTAACAATCAATTAAAATCTGTGTGCTGCATGCAGTACGTGGCTTAACAATCAAAATCTGTAACTAGCGATATATGTTTTACCCTCCTGGAAGTAGCACTGCTGAGGAGAGGATTTGCTCCGACATAACCAGTGAGTCCAACGTAAGGAATGACGTAGGAGGCAAGAAGGAAGTTGAGTGAATTGGCGTAGGGGTCGAATGGTGGAAGCAACTTGCGTCCAAACGCCTTATCCATCACTTTAGCAAAGGATCCAGCGCTTAAATCCAACAATGGCCTTGGGAATCCACGGACGACATTCTTTATCGCCCTGCGTACGTAAGATTAAGTTACCTTTTCAATTGTTCATTCATCACCAAACTCATCCAATTACAGACTGAGAACAGTAGAAAGTTATGGCATGAACAAGATAAAATGACGAAAGGTCATTAATTAATTTGAGTGAAGATGGAAAAGAACCTTAGATGGCCAACTTCTTGGTAGGCGAACTGGGTGATGATATTTTTGGTAAGGGAATCGAGATAAGCCTTTCTCACGCCGATGGGTGGGGGGCCTCCCATGGTTAAGTTGGGAGCAACTTTGTCGAGTCCGTAGCCCAAAGCGCCCCATAAGAAGAACTCAGCTTCCAGGTACTCTAAATTTAGGGGGAATTCTAGATAATCAACGTCAGATGTAGAAACTCGGCCGAGAGATTTGCGGCGGTGAAACGAAGGAGAAGCAGAAGTGTTTGGGATGAGTAGCAGGAGGATGAGATAAGTGAGCAGAGTGAGTGTGAGGAAAGAGCGGAGTTCCATGGCCGCTTCTTCTAATTTTCTTGCTTTAATTTGTTGCTGTGCTAGTGCTACGTACAGGGTCTTCATGGCTCTGTGTGATCTGTAACACAACTTATATATTTACTTGCACTGTTTCAGGAAGAAGATCAATGTAATTTACCAGGTCGAGCTCGTTTGATCAGCCACGTGGTTGTTGATGGGTTGGGTTGAAAAGTAAACTAGTTCTGCTTTCTCGCCGGATTTGTCTTATTCTTATGGTTGTGGTGGCGACTACATTGGAAGGTTGACTGATTATATTCAAGCAAATTTTCATCTCCATTGTTTCGTGCGATGGTTCAGTTGGCCAAGGATGCCACGTGCCAATCTCCATAGTCGTCCCTTCTCTTAAGCTGCATCAACACCATGCATGATTAAGAAGGAGTGTCCTACGTGGACAAGGAAGCGGATTCTGTTGAGGAAGAGGAAACCTCCCAAAGATCTCGACGGACGCCCTCATCTCGATAACCCCGGAAGCCCTATCCATCTGGGAGACAGACACCCATGTATAAATAGGTATTCTTCGCTCGAGGTAAGAGACTTTTGGAAGAATACCCTTGAATACCTCTCTACACTATCTCTTCGGCCCGGACCAACATTATTTCAACCTACTTGGCCCAGCCGCTTCTTTCTCTACCCAACTAACTTGAGTGTCGGAGTACCTACCCGGGGAACAACTCCTCGGGCCTCCGACCGTTTCTCCTAGTTGTAGATATCGATGAACGGCTTCGTCCTTCCACCTTGGCCTTGTCTAGTTGGTAGGATTAACTGATTCTGTCCTCGGTTCAGAACACCTTGGATCGGACAGCATCAGATTGGCGTCGTAAATGCGAAACATACAAAAATCCATTTCCAAAACACCTTTCTATGCACTTAAAGCAACCATGCCGAAAAACACATCCGACCGCTATGTAGCCCGTTCCCTATCCCGAGGATCCCGTTCACTTTACAACTCTCCACCTCGAGAGCCCCAACATCAAATTGCGGCCAACCCCATGCAATTCCAAGCCATGCAGCAGAAAGTCGACCGTATCCTAGCCATGATGGAGACACTTGAGCAACCAACTCACGCCCCCCCAAGCAACTCGCCCTACCACACAGGCACCTACTATGGTCAACCCTCACACCGAGGACCATGCAGATTGGCACAGGGCCCAATTCAACCGCGAGCAATCGCAGCCACCCAGAAGATCTGACTCCCCACCCAGCCTCATGCGCACGACGCCCGTAGTAGATCCCATCACTCCGTTCAAGTGTCGGCGAAATAACGGCTTAGCCAACGTCTACAGAAACCGCCGATCTAGATAGCTGAATCTATCTCGGTCCAAGACCAGCCTACAATCCCGAAAGGGGAAATTTCCGCAAACGTGGTCCTCGGCCAACAGAGACGCAAGATCAGAGAACTAAGAGAGTGGTTGGCCGAACTGGAGCACAGCCAAGAAGATAGAAGTGCAGCTCCTACGACAGCCCGGCCCTTAAAACAACATTGTAGCCAGCCCGCAAAAGAGTTATCTTCATCCAAGAGATCATTGATGAGCTTTCCCCAGGCGGCTAGCAACCCCCTCAGTTTGAAAAGTACGATGGAGCATCGGACCCCAACAATCACATTGAAGGGTACAAGGTAATAATGATGTTGCACAACTCCTCCGGAGGGCTCATGTGCAAGGCCTTCATTGCCACCCTCCATGAAGTCGCCAGAACCTAGTACGCCTCCCTTCCTTCATGGTCCATATCCTCTTGGGAGCAGTTGGAGATGCAGTTCCTGACATAGTTTACCGCTAACCAAAGGCACTAGAAGACGTCGGCCAGCCTCATGCAAGTGTGACAAAGGAAAGGAGAAACCTCGAGGGAATACTTGGCGAGGTTCAACGCCGAGACCCTCCAGGCCCGAGCTCTAAGACAGTTAGTTGCTGTGACAACCATCATGAGTGGACTACGCTCCTCAAACATAGCGTCGTCAAGTGGCCTGAGAAGATGAAAACCCAGGGCAACAATAGAAATCGAGACAAGTTTTGCAACTTCGACCGAGACCACAGCCACGACACCAAAAGCTATCATGACCTTCGCCACCACCTAGAAGACCTCGTCCAATGCGGATACTTTTGTGGATTCATCGACATCAATGAGCATAAACCTAGAGAAGAACTGCATCGCGCCGACGAGCCCCTAGCCCAAGCTCCCCCAGTCGGGGTCATCGCCATCGGGCTGGACGGCCCTTAAAAGGGAAAACTAGACCCAAAAGATCTACCCCGAGGAGCTAGAGTACCAGGATTAAAATGTACCGATGACTATTGACATCAAGCACTAACGGCGACCGGGTTGTACAAATTTAATAAATAAAGAATTTCTTCAAGCACAAACAACCAAACACCTGTACATAGCTCGGTCGAAGTCCTACAGTCGAACTCCGCGCTGACCAACGATTGCAATGCAATGACCTCACGAGATTGGAGCAAAGCTAACCAAGGACCATGGCTAGCCCAGTCAAAGAGTGTGAAGCTCTCCAAGACTAGGTGCCACTGAGCTCTGTGGCAACGTTGAGAGCTTGGAAGCAACTTGGCTGACATAAGATCGAGAACACTAAGTTGAAGACCTCGACCAGTACGAGACCGAGGCCATTAAGCCGGAGATCTCAACCAATGAAGATCAAAGAACTCGACCAGTATGAGACCTAGGCCATGAAGTCAAAAATCCAACCATCTGGCGTCAAGTCCAAGACCTCAACCACCGAAGACCGAAAACCTCAACTAGCATAAGACTGAGGACACTAAGCCAGAGACCTTAGCTAGTGAAGATCGAAGACCTTGGCCAATGTGAGATCGAGACCATAGGGCCAAAGACCCCAGCCACAACATCAAGTCCGAAACTCCGACTAACCTAAGAGCCAAGTACAAAAGCACGGCTAATGGTCCCTACCGACCAACCTAATTCCGAAGTGCAACAACTTATAAAAAGAAGGGAAATACAACACAGAAAGTGTTCTATAGAAAGACCAAACTTCAATTAATGAAAAGGTTCATACAATGATTATAAGCTTGGCATACTGAGCTGTGAACAACAAAAAAAAGGAATCAATCTAGGTCAATCGTGCCATCTGCAAGGTTCACCTCCTCGAGGGTGGCAGTGTTGTCGTTCAGGGCAGATTGCTCGGCTGGCGGCACCTAGCATCAAAGGGACTGTACTACTCCACAACTGCGGTGATCTCAAGATGCTCATGCATGACCTTCCTCTGATAGCAAACAAAGCCAATCTTCTAGGAATCCATAGCGTAATCGTCGAGGGCAATCTAGAACTCCTCAGACTCCTTGTACCTGGTGACCGCCTCCTCGGCGTGTTTAAATTTCGCCTCAACCTACTCAACCGCCTTCATCGCCTTGTCGTAGTCCCCCTTGAGCTCACGAACATGGCTCTCCAGGCACTGCATCTCTTTGTCCTTGGCTGCCGCCGCTTGTCTCAGCTCAGCCATCTCTGCCTGCAGACGGGAGAACTCACCCTCCTGAGCCTTGGCCATTTGATAAAGGGCGCACATCCTATCGACCAACATCATTACCGCGTAGACAGCATGAGAAACATGAAGTCAATGAGCACGACCAAATAAACCGAAGAATAGAGAAGACAGTACAGAAATCTTACAACGGACTCCTGGATGGCCGCACTCTCCAGCACCTGATCGTGCAATCGCTGGTCTCTCTTCGGATGCCATGTAGCAGAATGCCCCTAGCCAAATGCTTAGGCACGCCCTCAATCTTCAAAGTGTCCTCCGACCGAACACTCCAACTCGGTCTATACACCTCAACAGCCGGCTCTACCAGACATGGAGATGGGATCTCAAAACCTCTCTACGGCACAGACCCCGGTGGGGACCCGTCGCAGCCAATGTCCACCATGTCTCCCTCAACCAGCCTTGGTCTCTTGCTCGATCAAGGGTTCGTGACCTCAAGATAGTGCTGCTACTGATGAAGAAAGGGTTAGGATCCATCATATGGATGGTCGAACCATGCTAGATGGTTGGGTGAAATTTCAAAAATTTCCTAATCCTTTTAGGAATCAAATCCCCTATGTTTTGAAAAATTGCATTAAGGCCTGGTCGAATTCAATGCTAAACACAATGAACCCCTGAGCACATCATTATGGGTTCAAAACGGGCCCAACATTTACACTTAAATGATCCTTGAATTCAGCCATCCTATGAAGACCCAAGGATAATGGACTAAAGTAAGATACAGCACATCAAGTAATCAGCCCTTAATGGTTTCTTACACTTAACCTCTCGGCCCATAATGATAAAGCATTGCCCGACAGGGAAGGACCTCTCCCCTAGCTGCAAGGTGCGGTCTCACACTCTCTACTCAGATGGATCCCGGGAATTAAAACATTTTGCAAACATTTTTCATAAAACATAATATATATATATATATATATATACATATAAATTTTGCAAAACCAAATCTCAAACACACTTGAAAGCCACTGCCGGCAATTTAGGTTTCCATCAGAGAGAGTGTAAATCCTATCATTCATTTTATCTGACAAAGGGGTCGATCCTATCACTATAATCACCCACTTAAGTGAATTCTCAGACTACCCCAACATACCCAAGTTTTGACCCTCAATGGATCTCATTGATTGGCATATCAAAGACAGTCCAATACAACACCCAGTGCAGTACCATAATCAAGTCCAAGGGTTATGTGTAACTTTCCAATTTTGCCCATTAATCTCCAAGGTCTAGGGCGTAATTGGAAAAATGGTATAGGTTTAATGTTTCAACCAAGCATACACTACATGTGCTTTGGGTCTAACCCTAGCAATTGAAACAAACTGCCCCAACTTCTTTGACAGCACATCAGTGTCAACCTTTATAGGATAAATTCCCCAAGTCTATCCAATTGCTGGGAACAATCTAAACTAACACATGTCTCATAGGTGTCCAGTTTAAGGGGTAATTTTATAGAAACACACCAATATCAACATGAAACAATAATGTACTTTTATTCATTTACAATAAATGTATCTGTACATCAATATGATTGGAGCTAAGGGCATACACTGTCTAACAGTTGAGACACCCCAACCTAGGCCACCGCCCTCCTCTATGCAGCAGCCTACATGCGTCTGGTTCTCTCCTCCTCGTCCGCGAATGCCATACCTTCCAAAAAAAAAAGTCAGTCAAAGCCGAAGAAATAAAGCAAGAAAAAACACTTACAAAAGCAAAGAAAGACCAGTCGAGGGCTCCATCAGCCCGACACGAACCAACATTGAGAACGACGTGTATTCCTACATGTCGACCCTCTCTATCCGCCTGATGGCCTCTAACTCCTCCCTAGACAGCTCAACCTCGACCGGCGCCTTCACTTTGGTCATCAGGGTTGAAAGCTCGGCGGGGAATGACTAGCCCCATGGGTAGTGCACAAAGAAGAACCCCTCCTTCTAGTGTTCCGCTGCAATACCCTCACTCAAAGGAAACCTCAGCCCCGCTATCAAACTGTGCTCATAGATACAAAGCTCCCCTGGCCGAGCTGAGGTAGCCCTCTCACCGATACCTGGGCACCTCATCTCGTACTCCTCAAGAATATAGTAGAGGGCCCTAATTCAGGCCAAGTCCCCGAGAGTCAATCTGCAAGGCAAAGATGCAAAGTGATTGCCGAACTGCGCGGGGTGCTGAGCCCCTCTTCTAACACAACGTCTACTTCAGCCTCGTCGGTTTCCCTGACCTCGGCCTCCCGAATGACCACAACCTCCTCCATCGTGGCACCCTCACCCTCAGGCCCATCGATCTCAACTCCGTGGGCATCAGTCTCACGGACCAGGAGCACAATAGCCTCGGGATGAAACCCTGGCTCGAACTCACTACTCGATGTATAAGAGCTAGACGAAGAAGAGGAACAAGAAGACAAGGAAGATGAATACATCTTACCAAAGAGATTACACCACAGAACACCTAAAGCACCAGCCGAGGACTATTTCATTCCGAGCTCCTAAGATCACTCACTCAAAATGACAAAGTAAAATGGCTCGCCACCTCCCCTTTTATAAGGGAGACCAACGGTCCAAATCAACGGCATGGATTCGACGCTGCCCTTTACACGCACGTGACCTCGGGAAGATGAAATGACACATATGCTGACCCGTATCGAAATGGCATGAGTGTTGAACTGGTCAGTCTACCTAGCAAACCGGCCTTACTCTGGGTCAGTCAACTCAAAGAAATTAAAGTTCCTTAGCCAAGAAACGCAGAACTCTTCCACACCTAGTCGCAACCGAGCACTACACTCCTTGACTTTGGAATTGGGGGAGTGATCTTCGGGTGATGGTTGAGTTGGCCAAGGATGCCACGTGGCAATCTCTACGGCTGTCCCCTCTCTCAAGCCATGTCGACACCACGCACGACTAAGGAGTATCCTGCACGAACAAGAAAGCAAACTCTACAAGGGAAGAGGAAACTTCCCAAATACCTCAACGGACCCCTCATCTCGATAACCTTGGAATCCCTATCCATCTGGGACACGGACACCCAACTATAAATAGGTATTCCCCGCTCGAGAAAGCCATCCCAGTTATCAAGTTTTCTTCTCAATGTTACATGATCTCATAGGTTCTGAATCAGGTGTGCCATGATCGATAGTCGACTTCAGCTGTAGTGAAGTCAGAGAACCCCGATTCCCCCAAATTTTATGGTGAAAACTCAAGAGGACCCATACCAGGATTTTATTTGATATTCGATTTATTTAGAGACCTGCCAAGTTGCTAACAACTCTAAAAAGCTATATATATATATATATATATATATATATAAGATCAGTGGATTAATCAGGGGTTAAAAATGGATTGCTGTTAATCATTTGCTCATCTGCAGCCTGCAGGATCGAATCACATTGGACCCAACGTGATAGAACCAATTGGGTACCTCGAAATTCAGTTCACTCATGCATGTCGACTGGATTGTTCGTCACCACTATCCATGGCTGTCAGCCTATCGACGTTGCAGCATTACAGGGTCTTCTATTCAAATTAGGTTTTAACCAAGCGTAGAACTTCTAATAGTCGAATGATGGGATGACTGTGCTGTAAATTTCAAATCGAGCGATCATGAAGTGGACTGAGCTCTAAATTTCCCATGTTTTCTTAACCAATTGTCAATTAAAAAATGCTAAATCTAATAAATTAGATTTTGGGATGACTTGCATTGGGGTGAAACCTTCTTAGTGATGAATTTCCTAGATTCTATTTCAACTCTAACGTAAAATGTTTTTATCATTTTGAGGTTCGATTTGTTGTTCCGGCCTTCTGGCTTCTCTTGGAACTTTGTAACCCAAGGGGGCTTGCTGCATCAAATGTGAGAACGTCACCTCTCTCGTAGTATTTCCTATCAAATGCGGTTGTTGTTCCTTCTACTGTATAGAACTCATAACCCTTGTCGCCATTTCTCTTTTTCATCTTTTTTCAGAATTCTGGATCCGAATCTCTCCCACCTGTTGTGCTTTTCTGGCTGAAGCAAATAGAGCTTGGCCCAACACAAAAAAAATAAATAAATAAATAAACTCTGGGAATTCCTGTGGATAGACAAACTGCAACTTCTAGTTCTATCCTTGAACACAAAAAACATGGATTTACACCCTAGACATCCTGATACGAACAGCATCTGAATATGCAGATGAAATTCATAGTCCATAAAACATATATTTCAATAAGAAAGAATGTAGATTGTAGTACAAAAATGAAGCAACTTAATAGCATTAGGCATCATTGGGTTGAGCAAGAATATTGTTACTCTACTCCATTTGACCAAAAGCTTTTTAGCAATAAAGTCGATAGAAATTCCTTACAATAAATACCTATCTTGGGCATACACGGTGAAGCTGTCTCCCATTTCCAGTTTCAATCTACCTTCACCCTCCTGGTGAGGGGGCACAAATAAGGAAGTTAAACATATTAATCAAAACTTAAATGACTTTTTCTTTATTGAGTATCAGGAATATTTACCCAGAATTAGACAGAGAGAGGTCTAATGTTCCAAAACTCCTACGAAGCAGAAAAGTTTTTCCTATCATAAAAAAAAAATCTGCAGAAAGGTTTTTCCTATCATAAAGGAATCCTCATTGCCCATGCTTAGCATGTACTTAAGGAGCTGGAATGTCAGCAGTAAAGACATGTCAATCGGATGCTAATTTAGCAGATGCTACAGATCTATCATCTGCTTTTACACGCTTTATGGGTGGTGAATCGGAGCCACTGACACCTTCTAGATTGAGATCCTCACTGTGGGATTCAGGTTCCTTCTGCTTCCTGCTCATCTTCCTGGAGCTTTCTTCTGGTATTGCACTGGCATCCATAATGTCATTTCCTGTTTCAGCACAGCTTTTCGTGGGTTCCACTTCATTTTTGGCAGAGTGCTGCATCACATCCAATAATGGAGCAGAGGATTCTTCTAAATTGGAAGACAAGGTCTTGAGCCTGTCATTATGACTTTTGCATTGCTTCTCAAACATCATCTGGAGATATCTCCCTTGTTCTTCTATTCGCAATTGTAAGTTTCTCTGAATCTGGAGGATGGAAGCAAAAAGACCAGAACATACCAAGATTTAGTCTTTCCACCCTACAAAATCCATGAATAGATCAAGCAAATATGTAGCAGTATAAATAAGGGTACAGGAACACTAAGTCTGAGAAATAAGCAGAAAAGAGAAGAGAAAGTTGAAATCAAGTCCAGCCAAGGATTAAGGATAGGACAATACCAAATGGAGCCTAACATAGGTCGGGTAGCCATCCAATACAACTTCTAGTGGAAAAGTTGAGGTTAAAAACACTAACTACTGTCAGAACAGATATTGATGCTCTAGCATGCAGGACATCAGAGATTTAGAATGAGTACCCTAGCCAGCCAAGTGGATCAATACTGCTACAACTGGACTTCCTATGGGCTACAACTTACATATGAAGAGTCAGTCTATGGAGGTTGGAGAGAAACCAAAAGGGATCTGGTTTTGGGTGGTGCATCATGTGTTTCAGGAACCAAAGAAACATGCTGTATTAGGGGTATATCAATCTCAAGGCTAACATTTAATATGTCAAGCTGATAGGTTGTGGGCATTTTTCCTATTATACTATTAACTCTCTTAATCATTATTACTGATCAAAAGAATTAAACGAAAAAAAAGGTCAATGAGAATATCCGTTAGGTGTACCTTCAATAAAAAAAAAAAAAAGCACTCTACTGTTCCCCACAGAAGGACCATAGGATGGGAGGGGAGAAAAAACCAAACCAAAATAAACGGTGAATATCAGAAGGTAGTTACCACTAAGTGTCAAATAATGACAAGAATAATCACCATTTCCCAATGTAGGGACAAGTAATGAGCACTCTTGCTGCTTTCCATACACAGAATGCATATGAGGTGATCAATGTTGTTAAAATTTTATGATTTATGGTACGATTCACAATTTGAATCATGAATCCCAAGTGTTTCAATTTGAATCTTATGTTTGAATCATTTTCTGCAAAAAAATTACAATTTTTATTTGAATCCATGATTTGATTCATAAATCTTACAATTCCTACAATTCACTGCAATTCAAATAAACTTAATTATTAATTAAGAATTAGCTTTGTACTTGGCATTTGTTTGTTTATATTTAGTTCTGTCAAGGGAGATTTGTTTTAAACCCCTACTAGAAAATGGTTTATTTGCATTATTCAAGATTAGACATTGAGTTTATTTTGCATCATATGTAGGTTAAATGGTCATTGCATGTAGATTTATTTGACTTTCAAGTTGTAAATTCTATTGTTTTTAGCCAGATATATGGTAGATATGGATTAAAAATAGTGCAAAATCACTTTCCTATATATACTTAGCCTTTTAATATATCTATATTTAACTTTTTGATAAATTTGTAAAAAATAGAAATAATCATATGATTCAAGATACGATTCACAATTCAATTCGAGGTTTTCTTTACAATTTATGATACCATTATGATTTTCAAAACATTGGAGGTGATAGGTGTCAGATTTGACTTTTGTGTTAGAGAATTTATAAGTATCAAATTTCTAGTACAGAACTTCTCAAATGCCCTTAACTTTTCATGGTGTGGGACCAATTGACTGCACACAACATGACAATTATGTATTTACATGTTTACATGTCTTTAAGTAGAAATAGCAAATAACATAGTTGTCAAGGCACTTTGGCGGATCATTTACACTAAAGCAGTGTTTTAAAAGCGCAAGGCGCAGGGGTCCATTTGCGCCTAAGGCGCAAGGCGAGGCATGCGCCTTTTGATGCAAGGCGCAAAAATAAAAAAAAATGCTAAAAAATCAAAAAAAAGTCAAAATATTCAAAAAAATATGCTAAAAAAATCAAAAAAAAATATTAAACATAATATTAATAAAAAATATAAACTAAAATTTTAAAATAATGTTTTAAAAAACCTATTATCTAAAATTAAAATACATAAACATAAGATGTAAAGCATATTCAAATGAGAATTTAAAAATAAAATCAAACATATAAAACATTTTCAAGCATGTAAAACCTCTAATTTCTTTTTTCACTCAATTGCAGTATTTCACATAGCTAATGTAATGTAAAACATATTACATTCCTGATTCTACGAGCCGGCTTTGTGCCACGCCCCTTGAGGCAAGCCCAAACAATCCCACATTAGGTCTTAAATTCTTAGTTTTCACACAAAAAATAATGATTTTATAGTTTTATTTGCTTTTTAAGAAGACATTTTATTAGGATGAATGAATGAACAACATTACCAAATTGGGGGTTCTCGGAGGAGGATGAAGAGGAAGGGGGGATCTCATTTTTTCTTTATTTTTAATAAAAATATTTTATATTAAGAAGAATAAAGATGCATAACATTAGTTGAAAGGAGGTATTGTCAAAGGGGCAGGGGGCAAACCACTTTCTTTCCCTTATCTTTTCTTCCCTTCCCTTTCCTTTTCTTTCCTTTTCTCTTTTTTTCTTCTCTTTCTTTTTATTTCGCTTCCCTTTTTTTTCTTTTTTCTTTTTTTTTTTTGTCTTTTTATATCAGATGTGCATGAGGCGTATGCCTCTAACACGCCTCATGAAAAAAGCACAAGTGGCGTACACCTCTTGCACCTGAGGTGTACGCCTCAGAGGTGTCAGCGCCTCTGGCATATGCCTCAGGGCATTTTGGAAGCACCTCTCCAGGCATACGCCTCCCACACCTTTTAAAACACTGCTTATTACTTATAGATTAAAATACAAAATTCTCAATGCACTTAGTGGTTAAGACCTTGGTGATGTATTGTTTATTGAGGTTTTGGTTCAAACTAGTGCACTACATACCATCAGAACTTTTTAAATTGAAAAACCTCTTTGTTAGTTCTGGTTGTGATCCAACCTATATTCTTGGGCCTGCCCAAGAGCCAAATATACAGTTCTCAGCCCGACTCTAACAGAAAAAATGAGATCCCTAACTAAAAGTGCTTCTCCATTATGTATCCACCTGTGAATTAAAAGAAGGCACACTTCTCTCAGTCATAGGTCCATACCTCAAGTTGTTCATGTAAGCGCTTCTGAACTTCCATTTGCAGTCGCAATGCTTCAGTGATTTCAATGCCCCTGCTATTGGAAAGAGATGGTGTCAAAAACTCCAAAGTGAATTCAATGTGCTAGTTCACAATTAACTGGGATAAAATGAAATCAGATGCAAACCATTTGATAAAACCAGAATACAGATATTAGACGTTAAAAGTTAAAGCTATAAGTCAATGAAACAGAATCTAAGACAAAGAAAAAACAATAGTAATTCACCCAGTATTTAATGCAGAACTCATTTTAAGCAAGAGAACTGAATTGAACCCATAGGCTTCGGACTGTTACAATTTTAACCAACTCCTTCTGCATTGGCAATCTAAACCAAAAAAAAAAAGTCAATATCTGATGCAAAAGCTCACTTGCAAATGTCCACACAGAATGATTGATGAAACCCTCTATAGAACTCATTTGATGCTACATGACATGTGTGTATGTGTTGAGTGGAAACAAAATTGAATTTCCATTAATAAAAGGAGGGAAAAAACAGCTAAAGAAATTATGGCACGGGACATTAAAACAAAAAGAAGCAAGCCCAACCAAAGTTGTAGAAGCATTGCAGCTATACAAAAAGCTCTATGATAATGAAGACTCACTTTACTTTTGAATTCAATATTGATCTGTACAAATCCATCTAGAAATATGATTCCAAGATCTCAAATGTAGACATATCTCATTCAACATGGACAATTTCCAAGAACTTCCCAAGACCCTTCAGCCTATTTGATGACATAAAGGCAGAATCACCTTAACAAGAATAATGAGGGGTTTCTAAATACAGGCCTTTTCTCCTCAGCCCATAGGACCAAAAAGAATGATGTATCAACTGAAGCACTTTTCTCCTCTTATCATTAACAAGCATGATTTGCAATATCCTCAAAATATAGCAAATTTTCCCAAAATTTCCCAATCTCCCCAGAGGGGAAAAATCTCCTATAACCGAAAAATAAAATCCAATTATCTTCTCAGTGTTTCAAATATACAAACAGATTATAGGCAAAATCTTCTATCTGTTAGGTGCAAATATTCCACGTTCAGATGAAACATCAAGGAAATTTCACCTGTTTTGCCACAACTAATTGGAAATAGTTGTGAAGTATAAAATACTCAAACCACATATTCTGAATAAAACTAAGAAAAGGTATGTAGTGTTTTGTTGATTGTAAACACTTGAATCAACAACTCTGAGTTTTTAAAATATTAATTAAATAATTAATATAAAATACTGTAACTATTTAGAATAATCATAGCAATAATTAATATCATTATGTAATACTATGACTACACAGTATTATAAAATACCTCAAAGGAAATGAATCATGATAGAGTTAGATTTGGTTTATAAGGATACCTACCATTCATGATAACAAATTAGATGTTCCATTGATCTCTATTTAGTATTTTCAAACTTCTATCAGTATGCAATTTGTTGTATATAGTGGATTTTTACCCTTTTAGGCCTTTAATGTCTAATTATACTTCTTTTAACATTTACTGAAGTTTCATAAACAAACTCTATGTTTCTTGTCGCTGATCAAAAATAAATAATTTCTATGTTTTCCTAATGTTTTCTAATCTTTTCCCAATTTCCTCAAATTTTCCAGATTTCTAATTACACAAGTTTCCAAAACTTTCCTATTTGTTCATTGAAAAATGATGATTAATGAAACAAATACTTCAAACTGTGTTAAGATGAATGGGGGAAAGATTGTAGAATCAGCAGTAGATTTCTGAAAAGATCCCCAATGCTGATTCCACAGATTTCTTTGAGGATGGATGCACGTAAGGTTGCAAGTAGTGTTTTCAAACCGCGGTTGGACCAGTCTACCCCTCACCCAGCCATATTTCCAGTCCATTTCACTCCGAATTGTTCACCTGCAAAAAAAACCCATTGACTTTGTCAACGATCCAGTGACCCAGCCAGTTGAACCGCTGAACCATTTGACCCTGGTCAGTGGGTCACAGGTTAAACATTTATTCATTTTTCTATTTTTTGTATTTGTAGCCATTTCCATCCTTAATAACAATAATTCTCATGTATCACACTTATTTTATTTAATATGATGAACATATAAAAATAGAGGAATTCCTTTTTTGACAATTTTCTACATTTTTCTATATTTTTATTATTTAATTTATGACATCATGTATTGACCCATTTGACCTGGATGGTTGAACCACTGACCTGCCACCCAGATGGAAAATCGGTTCTCTTTCTGGGGCAATATTAAAAACACTGGTTGCAAGAACCAAACAACTTCTTTCTAAGGATTATTTTTGCTATAGATATGTTCTGAAAGCTCCTTTTGTTTCTTTCCTCCCAAATTCCTGCATCACAATGTGGGCTTCCCCACTCCAAAAAGAAAAACATATACCCTTTAAGCCTAGAAATTGAATTCAATCTTCTAACAACTTTGTTGAACTTTTTTTCACTGTTTTTTTTTTGGGGGTGGGGGGAGGCCTCCATAAATCATTAAGGGATTCATATGGTGAGTTTAGCCAAGTCTTGTCCTTCAAAGAACATCAAAACTCAAGGTACTTACTTTTCCATATGCAGTGTGCCACTCCCAGTTCCCATACAAAGCAGTCTTACACTTATTTAATGTTACATTCTCCTCTTCTGTTTTTTTTTTTTTTTTTTTTGTGTATGTGTGTGTGGAGGGGGGGGGGAACCATTTTGGCAGGAAAGGTAAAGTGAATGCCAGAGAACACTATATAGCAGCTTGTCACAAGGTTGTTTGGGATGCAATGGGCCATACTAGACTCATTATCACCATTAATTGAGGTTGGGCTGTTATGGGGTTCAAGAATGGCAATGTCCTGTGGAACCCCATTCCTTTAACACTGTGCTGGTTCATATCAGCAGAGAAAAAACAAAAGAATCTTCAACCAGGAGAGATGATTGATCAATGCTGTCATGAACAAAGTAGGACACCTGATATACTTTTGGGCTTCTATTCTATAAGATTTATGGGGATTGGTCTTGGTCTTTGATCATTTTTCGAAATGATTAGAACAATATCATTTCTATCTCCCCTGGGCATATGGTTGTATATGCTGTATGTGGCAAAGTACAGACACCATTATTTTGTATAGGGTGTTTTCAGCCCCTTATCTTGGTACTTAATACAACTAAACCTTACTAATAAAGAAAGTAATTTAGAAACCCATCTTCTTGTTTATGTTTCTCCCCTACAGTCACGCACTACAAAGAGAAACTTTTATGGCCAGAATTACATAAATAAATACAATTAGCTTACATTTTTTCAAATAAAAACATACAGATTTACTGCATGAAGTATGACGATGACTAGCCTGAACAGGTAACCGCTCCTTTTTCTCCCAAACCAAAGCACTATGTGATCAAGGATCATGTGAAGTAACAAACAGAACCTACTCACCTTGTCAGTTTAACATGCTATGTGGAGAACTAGTGTTAAACTCTGGAATTCAACATATCACATTCATGCAAGGTTCAAAATTTCGCAACGCATCAGCCAGTATGTATCGTTCAAATAAAGACCTTTGTACACGGAGCATATAGAAAGCAGGTGTTCCATTTCTTTTATCTATATCAGGCCGATACAGACCAAATACAAGCCAATACTCTAATGTATCAATCGATACATTACTAATTACTAACTCCCCTTTCTTTTATTGCTAATCTTTCTAATTAATTAGTCCCCCTCTCATTAATTACTTTAATCACTCCCTCTCTCATTAATGTTTCTTTTATCGCTAATCCCCTCTCTCTCTCTCTCTCTCTCTCTGTCTAATCTTTAAGGCAAGTTTTGAATTTGAATTCCAAATTTGGCATGCCATTTTAACGCCTATTGTACATAATTTTGGGTGTAAAAGTTTAAGTAGGCTATAAGAAGGTTTGAACCCAGGTCACTAGTTTGTAATGACTATGAGTCCACCACTCCGCCGAAATCTATTTTGTTGTCTAAATTTTAAGCATTTTGATCCTTAAACAAACTTTTTATTTTTAGTGGATGTTTGTAGGGTAATTATGGGTCAGATCAGTTCTAAGTCTTTTATATATAAAATATTACATATATAATATTTTATATTAAATGGCATAAAATATGCATATAATTTTTTTGATACATCATATAATATAAAATATTATATATAATATATATTATAAGTGTCATGTTATAATATATAAATATTATAATATTATATATATAATACATGTATTTAAATATATGGATTGGGCCAATGTGATCACCCCTAGATGTTTGTAAATAAATGCTAAAATTGATTATTAAAATTTACATATTAAGAAAAATTATATTGATTTTCTGAAAATCAAGGTGCATATGTACACAGTTTAGTTTTTCTATCATTTTTCAACAATTACCAATTGTGTCCTGATGTCTCACACTTCATACAAACCATTAAAGTAGGTTTTTTATGTTTAAATAACTTATGTATGGTCATATAAACCTCGTATTGTTATTAATATAGTTTTTAGGATTTATTTGAGTTTCATAGTGTATCCATGCATATCTTGGTTTTTCGTCCGGATCTATGCATATCCAAAGCATATCCCGATACATCTCTTAAAATTGTTTTTCCAATACTTTGAACCTTGCATTCATGTACATAAGCTGACAAGAAATGGATTGAAATTTATACCCCAAGAGTGAAGGAATTCTTTATGTATTAAAATATGTAAGAAGGCTAGCCGAGGCTACTGTACATGGGGTGCATGGCACATGCTTTTGTACATGATCATAAATTTCATTACTGAATATAATTAACAGTTTAATAAAAAATTATGGGAAATTCTAACTTACGTTTTCAGGTCTAACGAGGTCATCTCTTCAATAGCAGACATCTTTTTTTCCGAAGATCCTGCATGAAGAAGAGAAGGATAACAAAGACTTCAGAAATATTTCTGTAAATGTCAATCTTTTCATATGCAAACGCTTATGAACAAATAAACATGTCAATTCATCACCGAACTTAGCAGAAAAAGACTGGTATATCAGCAGAAACATCAAATTCAAGAGACAAATGATTCATCAAAAATGAAAAATAAATAAAAAGCAACCAATAATCCTCCAAGTTCAACAGCACATCCATTACCAGTGAACAACAGTCCTATGATTCTTCCATTAAGAAACGAATC
Organism: Nelumbo nucifera; assembly: GCF_000365185.1. Next base: position 2,506,655 of record NW_010729112.1, on the reverse strand, counting down.
ATAAATGATATTTTTTCACCAATCACCAATGATATTACAAAATACCAATCAAAATTGGGTCCATGTGCAGGCAGCTTTGAGACTTTTTTATTTCTAGATATAGTATATTAACAAACATTGCTCAAACATATATATATATATATAGGACAAGTTTGCCACTTAGGTCACCTAGTGAGATTCCCTAATTAACCCAAGAATCTTCCACATGGCAAAAGGATTGGAGCCCAAAAGGATTCCCCATATTCCTTTCCTTACCCATGTGCAACAATTTGGCCCAAAAGATCTTCCCACGAGTTCAAAATAACTTTGAATAACTAATATTGGTGGGGAGAAAATTACCAATAAAAAGCAGTGTTTTAAAGAATTTAGTATGTAGGACTGACATGTACAATGCTACAAAAAGCATATCTGGCATGCCCTAATGTCACAGGTAATGATCATTTTGAAGGGTGTACCTTGGTGACCAGCCCGGCTGTTGTTATGCTTTGATATGTTAACCTTGAATTTGATGTTATACATAATTTACCATTTTGTAGGTTGTACCTACAGTTTAAACAATGTAGCCTATGGAGGACTTCTAACCAATCATGTGCATACAGATCCAATCAAAGATTGAAAGCCTGATTGGGAAGATTGAGAGGTGCATGATTGAGTGTACTAATGTTATGCAGGAGTTCACATGCATGAAAAAGAAGCAATTCACAAATCAATGGGAGAGGATTCTTTTTTTTATTATTCTGTAAATGAATTAATAGTGGATGCATTAAGAATGTAGCACTTCTAGGTAAGTGGTTGTGGAGATGGCCTTTAGAGAGGGAGAGGTTATGGCATGCAGTGGTGGTGAGTACCCATGGCTGTTCCGGAAATGGTTGGGATGAAGGGGTATCAAGGTGGGCAACTCTTGCAACACCTTGGAAGGCTATTTATGGCATCCTCCCCCAGTTCCTCCACTTTGAAAGGTATGATGCTTGCTCTGGGACTCAAGTTCTTTTCTGGGAAGACACTTGGGTGGGAAATTTGCCTCTTAAGGATTTGTTCCCCTCTCTTCTTCATTTCCCTTTATAAAAAAGAACATGTGTCTTCCTTTATTTTGTCCCCGTATACCCCTTTGTCTACAAATTGGGACCTTGACTTCCGTAGAGGGTTGAAGGATGAGGAATCCTTATCAGCTTCTAAGCTTTTATTGTTACTTGATTTTGTTTGTTTGGACCCACTCCATTCTGATAGGAGGATTTGGACTTTGACTACAAAAGGGCCGTTTACTTGTGCATCTTTCTTTAATTCCCTTTGCTCTAGTTCCTCTCCTTGGGCTTTCCCAATTAAGGAAGTTTGGTCTAGGCCTACTCCCCCAAAAATAGTTGTGTTTTGCTGGGAAGTTTTCTACATAAAATCAATACGATGAATAACATGCAGAAGAAAAGACCCTTCTTGTGTTTATCCCCTAACTGGTGTATTTTGTGCAAAGCGCAGTTTGAAGACTGTTACCACTTATTGATTTCTTGTCCTTTTGCTGCAGCCATTTGGAACTGGGTTTTTGATTTGTTTGAGTGCAGGTGGAACTTGCCAACTGAGGTAAATTTGTTGTTTTCCCCATCTACCTTTGTATGGACCACAAGAAGAGGGAGAATTATGTTGAAGTATATAAGAGCAGCTCTCCTTTGGACTATTTGGGAAGAGAGAAGTTCTATAAATTTTCAAGAGAAGGAAAGAAGCATTCTTGAGGTCAAGGAGTATATTCTTACAAGGACTATTTTGTGGCTGAAATCTTTAAAGCTCTTTTTACTCCTTTGATGATTTAATGAGGAATTGGTCTACAGTTTCCCTCACCTCCTCTAGGAAGCCTAGAGTTCAAGTAACTTGGACTCCACCGATGGAGGGTTTTGTTAAGCTGAACTTTGACGGAAGTAGTCAGGGTAACCCAGGACCGTCTGGGATTGGTGGTGTACTGAGAAATGAGAACAGCAACATCATTGCCCTTTTTTCGGGACCGATGGGAATAGGAGACTCTGTGAGAGCTGAACTCCTAGCTGCAGCACAAGGGATACAGATTGCTTATCAACTTGGAGTGCAGAACTTAATAATTGAAGGAGATTCCAAGGTGGTAGCAGGATGCTTGGCTGACCCGGGTACTGTCACTTGGGAGTTTAAGGATATCTTAAAAAAGGTCAAATGGCTATTGAGGGACATGACAGTTAGATTTCAGTGGTTGGGTAGATAGGCTAATGCCTTGGCTGATTATCTTGCTAAACAAGGGGCTACTCGGGTCTCCTTGTATTGGGCTTCTCTGTAATTTTCTTTGTCCATTGTTATGTTTAGTAACTAAAGGGTTGATGGTTTCCTCCATCTCCCCTCCTTAAAGGGGAGATAGCATCTCGTGCCTCTCCCTAAAATGTACCATCATTGGCTATGAATTAATAAATCTTACAATTCACTGATCAAAAAAAATGAATAGTGGATGCATTTTATACAGTCAGTATACTTTTTGTAATCAATGTTTTAAAATGCAGAGGCATGACGCAAGACATCCCATTACTAGGAGGCATGAGGCGTAATTCAAAACGTAAGAGGCATAATCCTCCCAAACACAAGGGGGCAAAAGCCTCCTTAAGAGGAGGGGGATGAGGAGGAAGAAGAAGGAGGGGTCTCATCTTTCTCTTTTCTTTTCAATAAATATCTTTTATATTAAGAAGAATGAAAATGTATAATACTAGCTGAAAGGCATAAGCCTCCTTCCCTTTTCCTTTCTTTCTTATCTCTTTTTTTCTTCTCTTTCTTTCTTTCTTTCTTTTCCCTTTCACTTTCTTTTCCTTCCCCATCCTTTCTTTTCTTTTTTTTTATTTCTTTCTGTCTTTTAGTATGAGGAGTGCATGAGGGACATGAGGCATAAACCTCTAGCACTTCATGCAAAAGGTGTATGAGGCATACACAGCAGAGGCATCAATGCCTCAGGGTGTTTTGGGGGTGCCTCACCTGGAGGTGCGCCTCCAAGCATATGCCTCCCATGCCTTTCAAAACACTGTTTGTAATAGTTGTTCTGGCTTATGTGGCTTGGATGCTTCCCTTAGTAATTAGTTTGAGGGACTCCCTCCTTTTGAGTAATACAATATTCCTTATTATCAAAAAAATAATATAGTTATAACAATATGGTAAAACATCCAATCCAATCAAAAATGGATAAAAGAGTACAAGTCAACTGTTATTTACCTTCTGATGAGTCTGGTCTATACCTAGCTGTTCTATATTTCTGCAATTCAAGAAACAGGAAGCTCCAGTTAATACAAAGAGAATAGATAGTCAACTCCAAAAGAAAATCAATCTTCATCTTGGGGAAGGCAATAGACCTGCAGGTGGCTTTTTACATGGTAGATGGTCAAGCCTTCAACTTTCATAAGTTTCAGTACACCCTTCGGTGTAGCTCCTGCAAGTCAAAAAATCACAATAAAAGAAGAAGCCCCATTAGTCCTCTTGCTCCAATTAAATCCAAAAATAAATATGATCCAGTATATTACGCACTTTCACTGCCACCCAGTTGGTTGACAGCTTCTACAAAGCACTCATGGAGCTCTGGGGTCCAACGCATACGTGGCTTGTTTGGAACACCAGTGACTGATGAAGAAGGGCTAGCCACAGACGAAAGATCTCCAGAAAGAACAGGAATCTGCTGATGAACTTGAGGCTGCTGCACCAAGAAATTTTGAGGGGGTTTCGGTGCCTGATATGCTGTCTAAATAAAATCAGAAGAAAATAAAGGACAAACATGAGTTCCACAAGTATCCCTTTTTCTTTTTAAAAATTGATAGAAAAAGAAGATTTATAACCTTTACCCTACATATTGCAATACCTTTGGATAAATAATTAAAAAACTAACCTCTAGTTCAGTATCTGCAACATTGGTGTCAGCAAGAAGCTCATTCCAATTTGGGGTCGAAGGGTCATCATCCCTGATTAATTGGTCTGCCCATTCCTGCCAATCACTTCGTTTTGTATTATCATCAGACGGCATGATACCACTGTTACTACTCTCTACTTGATTGTTCTGGGTAGGAACATTTTCAGGAAAATCAAGGAAACTCTGCAACTGATCTGCAGACCAGGAAATATTGTTGTTCTCTCTAGGGTAATGACTCATTGGCCTAGATTGAAATACTCCTGAATGAGAAGAACGTGTTAGTGGCAAAGATATCCCATCACTCGATGACTGAGAAATGAATGGAGCATTTGTAAAATGCCTCTCATGGGGTGCTGAAGAGAAATGGAGATCTGTTGTGAACCCTGAAGCTGATGAAAACATGTGCCCAACCACCCCACTGTTGGAGGCCAATTGAGTTGCATGTGGAGGCACAGAATTTGCCATTATTTCCCTTTCCAATGAAACTTGTTGGGAATCTGGTAATTTGGGATACTTCTCTTCCAGAGGGGTGGGAAGAACTGGTAAAGATGAAGACATGGCACCAGATGCTACCAAGTTACTGAGCTGCCTTGCACCCAATCTCTGAAAGGATAAAGTAGTGTATTCCTCCATTATTTTCCGCATATCAAGAAATACACACAATATCTGAGATTCATCCACCTAATATTGGTTTGCTATGGCTCAACAACTCTGTTTTAATAATACTCACCAAATTAAGCCCCTATTAGCGGCTTCATTGCAGAATCCAAAATGTAGTACTACAGAGCTCTCATCAGTTTTGGCATCTGTTAAAAGAATGCATGAATGCAGAATATCAATAAGCAAGAATCACCCTAGAATGTAAGATATTTGCCTTGGAGAAGATATTGAATAAACTGAAATATACTCTCAAGTTTGAATGGCATAACAAACAACCCTATACAAATGATAACATTGACAGCACCTATGAGTTAATGATATTCTCAAATCTCAACGCAAGAAACATTCAACTTTATAAATGAATTTAGAGCAACATAAAGGAGAAGCTTCATACGTGAATCATGAACTAGTTATAGATATTTTATATACAAAATGATAATTCCACCAGAAATGGCCTTGTTTTGCACTGCCAGTGCCAAGCCCAAACAAGTGTTTGGCAGAGCTGGATTTGTTTTTTATTATTTTTTCTTTTTCCTTTTTCTTTGGGGGGGGGGGGGGTACCAGGCGCAGGGTGTCAGGGTGTCAGCAAGAAGACAATACATTGATGCTTGATTTCATAGACATCCACAATGCTTTAAAAATGTATATCTATCTGACAATTCTGACACGTCTCAGTCTCCTTGGTGACCGGTGTGCACATCAAAAATACTAGGATCTTAAATCTAATTGCAACTCATGAAGAATCTTAGATATAATTAGCTGCAATGGCATATGTTCCCCTGCTAAAAGGCTTAAGTAAAACTTTGATTTATGAAATAGAACCTTTGGAAGGCTGCAATGGCATATGTTCCCCTGCTAAAAGAATCTTTGGAAGGCTGTTAATTAGTATAAAATGCAATTCTGCCACTACCAATCCAACAGAGTTCCATGATTGGGGAGGCTATGGAAACTGGGAATAGAATAAGACCTACAAAACGTATGTATACTTGGAGGCCTTAACCTTAGGTGTTGCCTGTAAAAGGCCATTACCCAGCTATCTAGGGTCTTGGGAAGGGTGGACTGCATCCAGATTTAACCTTTGGCATGTTTTTACCACTACACCAAGCAAATGGCCCCTAACCTAGGTGATGCATCTCATTTTCAAAATTCACAAGTTACAATGATAATAGTTAACCATAGTGGACTCTCAATATCATTTGGACTTCTACAAAACCATTTAAATGTCCTTATAATATTGAATAGAAGGTCAAAAGATTGGAGATACTCAGACAAAAAGAGTTTTGGATATAAAAGAACAAATGGATTAAGCAGTAACCATAGATCCCTAGTCATGGCCAGTTATAGAAATCTTCCACATTCTCTTTTATGGTGTTTTATGGCTGTGCTTCTTTCCATGTAAAAGAGGTGGAAGACAAAGCTTTGGCCATGAAAGAGACAGACATGCAACTGAAATTTTACAGGGTGAAAACATTGCTGCCTATTTTACAGTGAAACAAATGTAATCTAAGGATCATGAGATATACAGAAATAAAGAACAAAAACACAGAAGGTTTGCTCAAGGCTGCACCTACTGAACACGTCAAGAAGGTGTAACCCTTTCAAAATAAACATTATTCTTTTTTTTTCTTGTGGGGGTGGGGGGGAGGAAGTAGGAGAAATAAACACTATTCAATTCTCTTGTTCTTCCAGAGAAGCCAGCAGAAACCCATGTTTCAAGCATTAAAACAGATTCAAATTCCAACACCAATTCGTGTTCACATGTAATCAACAAGATTACAATTCACGTGGAAATAAAACCTCTGTATTTTATTTTCGAAAAAATCCATGAACCGGGTTTTAACTCTCAAATTAGAAATCAGTTGCCTATTTAGTATAGCCACCGTTGAAACAAAGAAACAGTATCCCAAGGACAAATTTGGGATTTGCATCCCCTTCCTATAATCATCCAAACCTCGAATATTCTACCAACTATTTTGCCTCTATCTTGAAATAAGTAAAAATTCTTTCTTGAGATCAATGATCTCATTTCATCTTCCAGAAATGTAGAAGAACCGAATTTAAGAATTCAAAGTCACCAAATCATAGCTTGATAAATAATTATCAAGCACGCATAGAACAATAAAACTAGAAACCAAAAAAGATAATAACGACAAAGCTCAGCATATAATCAGCATGCATATTCATATAAAACACAAAATTCCACAACACAAGGGGGAGCGGGGCAATATCAGTCAACCCTGAACATTACCCATCTAACAATTTCGCATTTTTTCGAGCTTCCAAAGATAATAAAGAAACGTAAACAACACTATCCTTTCCCTTTTACCCCCATCGATTAAAAATAAATTTTTGAACCAAAAAATACAAAGAAAAAAAAAACAAGTAGAATAACAGAGACACCAGCACATAGTCGCAGACTCCATCAAAAAGAAAAGGAACCCAATTCGAACTCGAACTGATAAGGATTGAAAAACATGAAGAACCCAACATAACAAAATCAAAATCGGTAAATCGAATTCTTAAAGAAGAAGCCGAATCATATCAAACAAAAAAAGCTCTATATCCAATGATTCCACAGAGTCAAAACAAACCAGATAAAAAAAAATCGAAACGTACTTGTAATTCTCAGGTAGAGCAGAAAAAAGACAGAATTGGAGGCTAAGAAGGCCGAAGTTGGATGGAAACAGGGAGGAGTGGGGGCGCCTTACGGGGCACAGGCAGCGAAGCAATAAGAACACGAAAAAATATTCCGACAGTTCGCCCGGGCGTTCTGAAATCCATCTCAGCTTCCAAAACTAATAAAACAAGTGAACGATAAAAAGTGCGCAACGCCTGCCTTTGCCTATTGCCTATATTTTTTTTATTGATCTTCCCCGTTTGATTCCAAAGCTAAAAAGCCAGTGGGGTCACATTCCCTTGTTTGTTGTTTTCCGGTCTACTTCTTCTCACGATAATTTCAAAATTCTCTCTTTTTCTTTGTTCATTCATCGCCATATACTATCATGTCTTTCCTTTTCTATGAGAAGAATCGTGAGAAAGTGCCCCTTTTCCACTTTTCCCTTCCTTTTCTTTTACTCTTTCGTCTTTCCTTCTTTCCAAAAATCGAATAGAGCAGAAAATGGAAGTAAGAAAAGAGAAGAAAATATCATTGGGTCATTTACATAGATACCCCTGTAGTTTCACCAATATTTATTAGGGATATCTGGACTGCATTCCCCTTTAGAAATCTTTTTTGCAGCCCCCTCCTAGTCTATTAAACACCCCCGTAAGATTTCAGCCATTTTATTGTTGGATAGTTTTGTATGCCCTTACCTTCGATCAGAATAATGTACTTTATTAGTTTATTGTAAATGAATAAGAGTGCATATTTGATTCATGTTCCCTTTTATGTTTTTATGTAATACCCTTAAACTGAACACTTAATGAGACTCGTGTTAATTTAGAATGTTCATAGCCAGTGGATCGGTCTGGGGAGACCCATCTTGATAAGACTGACACTGTTGTGCCACCAAGTCAATTGGGGTGGCCTGTCTCAGCTGTCAGGGTGAGACCCTAGGCACATACAGTGTAGGATTAATTGAATCTTTGAACTGGACCAGATTTCCA
>NW_010729112.1:2465804-2497655 GCF_000365185.1 Nelumbo nucifera | reverse complement strand
GGTCTTAACCCTATCCACTCAGAGAGTCCAGATCTGAATATGATTCAGATCTAGAAACCTCCTAATGAGATTAGGAGAAAGCTGATCTAATCTACAGATAAGATAAGGGTTTATCCTTATCACCTAAAGAGAGGTCTGATCCAAATACGATTTGGATAAGCAACTGATCCTTTGGGTTTACAAAAGAAGGAGGGGGTGGCAGCCTTTAGAGATAAGATAATCACATTCTCTTGAGAGCTGAAATCAGAGAAGAAAAATTTCTGCAATCCCTGCAAAAGATCTTTCTTGCCGCCTCCTTCCTGTAGCCGCCAGACATCCTGTTCGATCTCCAGTTGTGAGAGAAGTCAAGATTCGATCTTGACATCAGTTCTTTGAGAAAGAATTGATAGGAAGTTGTACTCACGTGCCATCCTGTTGTTTCTTGCGAAAGACAAAATTCTTGAAGAAGAATACTGCTGATTCTGCTCCATCCTGCACTGCGCCATCTTCAGTGGGAGCAGTCTTTGGATCCTTCCTTAGGTGTGAACACCTTCGTTGGGAGATATTTTTTCTCCGTATATAATCTTCTCCTACTACTTTTGGTTCAAATCCGGTTCAGTTTATGGTTCAAGATTGATCCTTGAAAATATGATTTTCTAAATAGGGAATGTGATTCCCAGTTGAAAGGGAGAGAAAAATTTTATATTCACCCCTTTACTCCGCAAATTTTGGGCGTCCATACAATGGATCTCTCATCCCTTCATTTATTTAATTAGATTTTCATCAATTGCATATATTTTTGTTTGGGAATGGTCACGGTATATATTAAAATGAGTAGGAAATGTGAAAGGATACGGGCTTAAATTTTTTATTCCAAAAATACCTTTAATAGTTTTCCTACAAACCTTTTAGAAATAAAACCCAAGGGAAAAATCAACATATCGTCTCTTATTTTTCAAAGCATAAAATTTTAGAACGAGATCTGTTCATGGGCTAGGATTGGACTTAGCTTTTGTCAAAATTTAAATAGGCCCTAACATAATGGAAAGTCAGGCCCGAACCCAGCCCATGAACAGTTTTTTGAAGTAACCTGTGAATAAATTTTTTGGAGCACAACACATAATGTATGTGTTTGGTTTCATTTACATTTTTTCATTCAACATTTGTACTTTATTTGCTTGTAAAACCAACAAAAGTAATAATTACAACTGTTTATGATAACTAAGTGCCATTAGGCTCCACATCAACGTAACAGTGAAAAAGCACTTAACCATTTGTGGAAGCTTTAAAAATTAACTTCCCCAAACGGTAGGTGTGCACAAAAACTGAAGTCCACTTTTGTCATTCTCGATACATATGAAAGAGCAAGAGAGGGGAACTGCTGAAGTGACACATATGTGGAAGCATTTATTGAATAAATGCCATGGAACCAAACACCTTAAATATTACAAGGGTTGTGATATGTTTCAAAACTTACCATTTCAAGTGTATCATAGTGGGGGCCAAATAGTCTGTAACACATCACACTTTTTGACACTAAATTAATGAATAAACCTAATTTTGGTAAAATGGGCATTATGATAAAAAAATATCATTTCCCAATCTCATATAAGAAAAGTAGTGATAAGCAATTGCAAACTATACAGGTCTTAGGATATTTTTTACACTTTTTGACACCAAATTAATGAATACACCTAATTTCAGTAAACTGGGCATTATGATAAAAAATGTCATTTTCCAATCTCATATAAAAAAATTAGTGATAAGTAAAGCAATTGCAAACTATACAGGTCTTAGGATATTTTTTACACTTTTTGACACCAAATTAATGAATACACTTAATTTCAGTAAAATGGGCATTATGATAAAAAATGGCATTTCCCAATCTCATATAAGAAAATTAGTGATAAGTAAAGCAATCGCAAACTATACAGGTCTTAGTAAATTAGGATATTTTTTAATAAATAGGGTTTTTTATGATTCAATCCACCCCTAGGAAATCCTAGCTCCACCTAGGGGTGGACTGAATCCAGCCCGTGGATTGATACCAAATTCACGGGAGTAGACTAAGAGGGGGCTGCAAAAAAGATTTTCAAGGGGGAGTGCGGTCCAAAAATCCCTATGCTTAAAGCTGTTTTTGGATTTCCTAACTTTTCTTTTCACTACTTTTTCCATCAAACCAAATATAATTTTAAATTCCCCTTGGTAGTCTCACGTATGTATTAAAATGTACAACCTACCCTATAGTTTGCATATTATTAAGGGATTTTTGGACTGCATTCCCCTTAAAAAATATTTTTTTGCAGCCCCCTCCTAGTCTATTAATACCCCCCCCCCCTATAAACCACATCCTACTCATGAATTTGGCATCAATCGACAGGCAGGATTCAATCCACCCCTAGGTGGAGCTAGGATTTCCTAGGGGTGGGTTGAATCATAAAAACCCCTTAAGTATATGAGCCCTCGATATTTGGATAGAGAGAGAAATTGTTAAGTGCCTGCTTAGGTGGCAATTGGCAAGGCAAGTCGGTAAGCAAATGCTAGTGATGTCACTTTCTTATGTGCCAAACTAATCCCCACCATGTTTGTGCTGTGAAAGAGAAAAAGCCTCCTCTTCAATGGGGAGAAAGTATTTTGTTCAGCAATGGATATATAGCTTAGAAAGCTATAATGACAAGGATATAATCTGCCACGTGGAGAGTTGTATGAGAGCACCAATACTTTTTTGACATAATGGACTGCTTTGAATTAGCCAAGTAGGTAAAATTTTTATAAAAATATATCTTGAACGGTCTAGATCAGGTAGGCACAATGGTGTAAGCATGAATGTTTCACGAGTACTTAGAACATTTTTTTGACATTTTTTCACCCCAAGTCTATCCTTGAAGAAAATTAAAAATCACTTTTAACAGTTGTCAGAATATTTATCAAGTATTCATTGATCGTGTTTATTATATACCTCTCTCTATGCCATGTGGCAGTGATTTATTGGTCCAGAACACGCCACATGGAGGTGAAAGGTGTAAATAAACATATAAGCCTATTTTGGCTGCCACATATTGAAGACATGTTTTCCAAGTTTGTCATGTGTAGATGTAATATGTTGCACTTTAACTATATCTTGCAAATGGTGATTGTTTAAATATTTTTAATTTTGAATCTAATCATTGGGCACTGATAATGGCATTATGAGTTGTTCTTAGGTTGGAGGAAGATGATACTCCGTGTTGGTGTTTCACCATTTTGCAGAAACCTCACAAGTTGTCTATTCCCAATGCTCGATTTACTCTATTGCCTTTGTTTCATTTTCTCTTTTGGTCTTTTGTTTGGATGTTTTGCTGATTGTTGGGTATTGTTTGTAACTTGAACATGAATCAATGAAATTCATCATTTATAGTTTAAAAAGAAAAATAAGACATTTAAAAAATACAATAAAAAATTTCAAATGTTATATAATTCAATGAAAATTCTCCATTTATAGTTTAAAACAGGCTGGTGTGAGAGAGTTCTATTGGTCTGGGACAGACGATATGAATTCGGCTTATGTAAGCCACAAAATCAATTTTCTGATGAAGCTATGTAAGGTAGCTTCTCCAAAGAGGCTCAGTCCCCCCAAATTGGGCTCTACAAATTCACCTAACCAGTGATGGTTTATTTGGTTTCAAAGTAGAAAAGAAAAAAAAAAAGAAACGAAACATAATTAGCACATCTAACTTATATTTAAATTGCCTACTCCTATATTTACTCTATGAACTCCTATTAAATATCAGCTCCTCTATTAACTCGTATTAAATAGTCTGTATTGGTTATTCATGTTGTACAGTTGACTAGTATTTATTTCATCCCACCATGGCCAATGTGAGTCTTTCAAAGCATTTTAATGCAATGATGCAAACCACAATGAATAACTCCACAGACACTATCTATACTATTTTAAAAAGTATAAATGGCCTAAAGAATATTTTTGTAATTTTTTTAGAATAAATTTTATCCCTCTATATTTAAATTAATTGATAAAAATGAGGGCTAATAGGGTAATTGGTTATTGATATTAACTGAGTTGAAAAGAGGTAATTTTAAGACATTCAATGCATTCAATTATCTCATATTAAATCCAATATTTAAGGTATTAGTTTTCACATTCATTTAATCATATACTTAAGGCTTGTTTGTTTCTTATCATCATTAAATTCTATAATTAAATCCATGTATAATAAATTAATAATTTCAATAACATAAAAACTTATACTTTTAAAATCTACCTAAGAAAATAGTGTTTTCATCTAGGCGGTGGTAAGTAATTAAACCATTTGGGTCAAATGAGTTAATCCATGTTGCCACAATTAAACAATAAAATTCAAAAATATATAAAATGCACAAAATATAGAAATTAAAAAAAATGGGAACGTTTTTAACATCATATATTTGTCATATCAACAATAATAAGTATGATAAGCAATGTTTTAAAAATCAACCCGGAGGCTGACCCATTTTTGCCTTCGGGTCATAGGTCACCGGTTCAACTATCAATGTCAAACAAGTCAAACCACTCTGTGTCAACACTATGTGTGTGTGTGTGTGTAAAAATACATATTTTATCAATAAGTAGTATAATTATGTTTTAGATATATTAATTACATATAATATATGTATTATGTTACATTTATTTATGTTTTTTAATTCAGTTTTTAATTTTTTTATTTATAAAAAATATTAAAAATTGCAATTTGGGGCCAAAAAGGGTTTTCGCAAAAACAGCAAGGCAAGGCGCCTAAGGAGCTTGGGACATATAGATTTTGAAAAGTTACTCAAAATAGAAGAAAAAAGATAACCCCAATCAGACATCAAAGTGCAAAGTTATGGCTTCCAAAAGTTTGCACATAATTAAATGCACAACCTACGACCTACTTACTAGGTTGAATGGGTCAATGGTTAAACCGCCTGGGTTAGACAGTTTTCAATTGAAAGGGAGAGTTTTAATAGAACCAAACCCAGAATCAAGGTCGAGTGAGGGTTTGAACGGTTCAATCAGCCAAGTGAACAACAGGTTAAAAACATTGATGATAAATAAGAAATGTTTTTATTAATGATGGAAATAGAATGTAAAATTTAAAACCAATTGGAATTTGGAAGTAAAACTATTTTCCTATTATCTCTCATTAAATCTCATATCTAAGATATATATTCTCTTATTAAATCCTATATTTAAGATAATTTTTTCTCATCATGAAATTCTACTAATTAAATCCACAATATTAATTTTAATAATATAAAAATAAATAATTTGAACATAAAACAACTTTCTTTCCTCTATGGTGGTGGGTAAGCAATTCAACCATTTGGGTTCAAATGTGTTAATAAATAGTGTCATAGCTAAATAGTAAAGAATTAAAATAAATAATACAAAATAATAAAAAGAATTGGGTCTGTCACTAATATTGTATATTCATTATACTGAACAAAAATTAAGTATGAAATGTAAGAAGTATTTTTATAAATGATGAAAATGGAATGCCAAAATTAAAATCAACCTAGAAATAATAATAATTTTTTTAAAAATAGAAATACAAAGAATCACAAAAATAAAGTGTGATAAGTAAAAATTATTTATATAATGTGGATGATATAAAACTGAACTGATCTGAAAGCAAAGCTATTTCGTTATTTAAATGGCAAGTCAATGATCCAACTTTTCAAATAAATCCATGACGTCATAATTGAATAATAAATATTTAAAAAAGATAGAACACAAAAAATTAAAAAAAAAATATAGAGTTTTTTCAAAGACATTTCGAAACATTTCTAATGTTATATAATCATCATATTAAATAAAAATAATCGTTAAAATAAAAATTATTTTTTAAAAATAGAAATGGAATACAAAATTTAGTAGTAGTAGTAGTAATTGTTATTATAATTTAAAATTTCTACAAGTGCACATTTAGTACAAGTATTTAAGTTTATTTTTAATCATATTGCTACTTTTATTAATTTACTATTTCTATCTTAACTATGATATATCTAAAATTCAAGTAATTAATATGAAAAAAAATTCATATGTGCACTGCAGGTACTTATTTACTAGTTTTCTTAAAACAATTCAATTAATTATACACCGGTGGGGAATGGTTATATACTACTGATCCAATTATTATATTTGTTGAAAATTCTTTTAGAACAATATTTTCTAGATAAGAAAAAACTTCCCACCCTAGAATCCTATATGCTATATCGTTTCAGATATTTATCATATAATGTTGATATATACATGTGGTGGACTCACATCATGACAACCATGTCAAAACTTTTGCCCATTTAGCCCGAATATGATGACTTTGGATCTCCTGCCTACAAGAATTCTACCCACAATATAGTATCCCCATGCATTGAGAACATCTTCCTGTGCATAATACCTTATAGGAGGATGAGATATTCTCCATGTGTGGCTGCGATGTTATGTGAGTAGATGTATAGGCAGAGTTCTTGTGAAACCACACCAATTAACCTGTATTTATTCAAATTCATGTAGGTTTTTTATTGCTTAGAGTTTTTTCGAATATTAGTGTATCACATGTTTTCCGTATCATAGAAATAGACAACAATAGGACTATCATAGGGTTTCCTGTCAATTTACCTCTATTCCAAATGCATAAATAATTAATGACTGTGCAAATCATGGAGAGCGGCTGTCTATAAAGTTTTATTCTTTATACAATGCATTAAAAAAAGTTATATTTTATGTGCAATGTATTCAAGGCCAAAAGATATCTTAACAAGGTATTACCAGAGAAACGAAAAAGATGACCAGGATTTAGATTTCTCAAATAAAATAATCAAGAGTTGATTTGAAGGAATAGTTTGTTTGTGAGACGATGATTAAGAAATCTATGATTATAAGATAGTCATATATGTGGAGGCCATCCCTACCTTAAGCTTTTGACCACGATATAATTTCTCCCCTAACATATGATTTAACAATATCAAAGCCCTAGACAAAGCTAGCAGCCATCAGGTTCCCACAATTAATCTGGCCCGTATTAATGGTAGGGTTGCTGAGAAGAATCTCACATCTCAAGATTGGTAAAATCAACATAGGGACCTAAAGTGTAAAAGAAGCTTTTTTACAAGTTGTAATTGAGGTTTCAAGCTACGAGTTGGGCTTAGCTAGAAAATTCGATTCCCAACTTAGCCAGAACCTGACTCAATCCAGCCCATCCAACAATTTATGTGTGTGTGTTGTAATTCAAGTCCCTTACATTAGTATATATTATTGTGTATTACGTTATGCATTTTTATTTATATAAAAATATTTCTATTTATATATCTACATGTATATGTGTGTGTGTGTGTAAGTTATGTATATATGCATTTATTAATGGCAATTGTACATATTATCAATCTAGTCTAGCTAGAAATCGGACTACAAAGCCCAATATGTCTGAGGCTATGAGCCTAAGCCCATCTCGAGATGTATTGGGTTAAGTTTGAGTTAGGCCTGGGTTGGTAAACTCATAGCTTGATCTCAAGTTGGGCCAAGCCCAAAGTTGAGGTTTGAAACTTAGGGTTATGCTTGTTGACCTACAACCTGACCCAACTTGACCCAACCCACCTAAGTTGCACCCATATAAAAATGCCTTATGACTGATTTAGTCCAAAAATGAGGTCGACAAGCAACAGATGAAATCCTATCAATTTTGACAAGCCAAGGTGAAAGAATGAAATGGTGCATCGAGCAAAACCTACAACCAAAGCGTGGTCAGAGGTCCTTAGGGAAGCATTCCAACTTTCGAATTAGTAAGAAGTGAAAGAGTCGGTTGGGCCAAACAATAAAGGGCAAACTGGTCTGGGCCAAGTAGGGTTAAGGAAGCAAGAAAGCAAGGAGGCTAAGGGGTTCCAAAGATTAGAGAGTGAGAATTGCTTGAGGGGAGATGACTTTAAATAACCATGTTTCGTAGCTTACTGGGCTACGTTCCATGTCCCATGCGTCGTATTGCCGAAGAGGCCAAGGTCCACAATCTTTGAGGGTTTCGTACTCTTTGATGTGGGATGATTGGATGAGCTATAGCTTATCTACATGGGGTCTTCACTAGATGATGTGATCGCCTAGTCTGGCGCTGACCCTGAGCTGCTGATGTGGTCGAGGCTGTTGGACAAGGTGTGGCCACGTTAGCATCCACATGGTGAGCATYGGTGTCAAGGTACAACCCCAATAGTGACATTACTCACTAGATTGAACCAAACGAGTCCAACCCATGCATTACTTTTTTGTTATGTTTTATTAATTTTGTTATTCTTATGTTTGTTTTTAATTAATTTCAATTTAAAATTATTACTATTTTTGTTAACTTGTTTAACTTCTAGTAAACTTTTTTTAGCATTATTAATTGTTGTTATTTTAAATGAATTAGGGGATTTTTAACTAATAATAAGTGAATGTAAATCCAATATTTTTGTTACTCACTAGATTGAACCAAACGAGTCCAACCCATGCATTACTTTTTTGTTATGTTTTATTAATTTTGTTATTCTTATGTTCGTTTTTAATTAATTTCAATTCAAAATTATTACTATTTTTGTTAACTTGTTTAACTTCTAGTAAACTTTTTTTAGTGTTATTAATTGTTGTTATTTTAAATGAATTAGGGGATTTTTAACTAATAATAAGTGAATGTAAATCCAATATTTTTGTTAATTTTTTGAAATTTACCAACAAATTTATAGTATCATTTTATATTTTATATTTTACAAATGAAATTTAAATGGATATATTTTAATTAATTTTGAAACTAATATTTTTACTTTTTTTGTTTTATTTGTGGTAGGACTGCCGATGAACCAGAAATTACACTACAAGTGCAAGCAGACAGAACTGTACAATAAGACTAAAAGTTGGAAGGGTATCTTAGACATGACTCCATACCATTTTGGTTGGCCTCATTTTTTCTCAAGCCCAACCCAAAAAAGACAGGCCCAGCAGTACACGCAGATGTAGAGAATAAACACAGGCCCAATCCTACGTGGGCAATTAAAGTTCCACCCAACTGCATCACTATGTCACCTGACGTGTTGAATGTTCGTTTCAGAACAATATATAATTCTACCTATAACTATAGGATTCATTATAATACGAGCACCACGTCATCACAGTTTGACTTCCAGTTCTACTAGGTCGAACCTTTGACACGTAAACCTCTCCCTTCTTCGATTCTTTGCCCAGTCCGGTTCCTTGAACATTACACAAATCACAAAGCGCACTTCATACACTAAGGGTCTAAGAAAAAAATCCAAATTGATTGTAAGGGAATATCTCCCCATCAATGATAGTATAGAAGTAAGTGAGATATTCCCAATGTGTGGTAGCAAAGTGAGCATTGGTATGTAAGGAGTAAATCCAGATTCGTCTGAAATTCACATGAAGGCTTAGAATATTGATAGAATATTTTTTCATAAAGGGCACATTATATCTTTATTCATAGCCATGGATATGGGATGCACCATGATTATGTATCTATAAGTCGTGCATATTGGCACAATAGGCTTCCATATCAAGTCATATCACATTGTATCGATGGATACTGTCTAATATTCGGTGCTTAATTTGATGAAACTATGCATTGACCACTTTTAGATTGTTTTTGAAATTTAATAAAAATTAAAATAACTAATTTAAGATTTAATTTCCCCCCAAAAAAATAATAAGAACTAAAAGTCTAAAGTTATAAAAATAATTTATTGTATCGATGGATACAATATTGTATCCACATATGAATTATATATTAAAAAATGAAAACATATTTATTACTTGAAACTGTGTTTTATTTATATAAAAATACTAAATAAATAAATTATTCTAACAAAATTTATAAAAATTGAAAATACAATTATAACAGCTAAAATAATGTTCTAATTATAAAAATGAAATAAATAATTTTAATTTTAAATTTTTCAGAATTTTAATAACAACTAAAAATTATAAAAATAATTTATTTTATATATTTTAAATGATTTATTTGTTTTATTTTACAATTATATGTAAAATAAAATAACTATATGTTAAAAATGAAAGCATATTTATTATTTTAAAAAATACATTATTTATATAAATAGTAGATAAATAAAATTTATCAAAAAATTAATAAAAATTATAAGTGATGAATATTGTATGACATGTACATGTTTTAGAGCCCCATTATTTTGCAATGTTACTCTTCATATAACCTATTAAAATGTGAATTTCTCATGTATTTATACCTTATTCATAGACAATTCAGCTTTAGATTTAGTGTTATTAATGTGTTTATGTGATTTATATGTATTTCTAATGTTACGATATATTTCATTAGCATCAATGCCATATCTTTCATCTTTATCCATGTGATTCAAAAATGTATCCATATTTACATTATCCATTAGAATACCATATTTTAGGTTCAATTTGGAAGGAGTACAAATACAAATAGAGGCCTTAAAAAAATACAAATATAGAGCGCAAAACCTTATATTATTTTGTATGTATTTATACTATACATATATGCAAGGAATAAAGTATCGATACACTATACTCGATACAGGGTGTATCGCATCCGTATCCATGTTCACTGACACAAGATACGCTACAATTCTATACATATCCTACCAATTGTGTGTATTGGCACAATATGCCACTGTATCAGTGTGTATATCAATGGATATGACTCAATACTCACCGATATGGAGGCATATTGGACCCTAATTTGACGACATATTCAAACCTTAATTTAAAATTTAATTTTCCCTAAAAACTTAATAAGAATTGAAAATTATAAAGTTAATTTGTTTTATTTATCTTAAATAATGTATATATTTTATTTTACATATAAATTATATTTTAAAATGAAAACATATTTATTATTTAGAAAATAGAATTATTATTTAAATAAAATTTCCCAAAAAAAATTAATAAAAAATGAAAATTATAATTATAAAACTGAACTAAATAATTTAAGAGTTAGTTTCCCCCAAAATTTTGATAAAAACAAAAAAGTATAAAATAATTTATTTTATCTATCTTAAATGATTTATATGTTTTATTTTAAAATTATATGTAAAATAAACATTTTGTATGTTAAAAATAAAAATATATTTGTTGTTCTAAAAAATAGGGATTATTTATATATAAAAGTACTAAATAAAAAATATCCCCAAAAAATTAATAAAAGTTGAAAATTATAATTATAAAAACTAAAATAGAATGATAATTATATACATCTTCTAAAGTCCTAGTATTGTTTCTCTTCATATAACTATTAAAGTATATATTTTTCATATATTTATATCTTATTCATAATTAATTTAGCTTTAAATTTAGTTTATCATTCTGTTAATATATCCAAATATTTTCATATGTTTCATCCGTATCTTCCAAAACTTATCTATGCCTTCCCAATTGTCTGATACGTATTCAATACGTATATTTTAATCCTTGCATGTATGTATTTGTAATCTTTCCAAAGTGATCGTTAATTTGAAGAAACGGTGCGAGCTCGCCACTTCCCAATTAGTAACGACCTACGCCCACCACATGTACGGTAAAATACAAAAGAAACGTGGCAAACAGGTGTGCGTGTAACGACGAGCGTCGTTTTGTTCGGCGCTCAAGAATTAAAATGAGATGATATGATAATGATCAAAGATGTTTTCAATGCACGGCGGAGATATATTGTGAGACGGTGTGGGGACAATCTTACGGGGGCTGATTTGATCTCCAAGAATTTCTGGCTTTTCCCACGAAAAACGGAGAAAAGAACAAGCCAAATGCGTTAGCGTGACGCTAATCCCTTCGACAGCCGATGTCTCCACCAGCTCTACTCCGTTTTTGGATCGAAACGGAAACCTCACGAGATGATTGTTGATTGATACCTGGCAAGGAAAAGGATTGGTTCTCTCTCTTCTCTTCCCTGTTTTCAAGGCCAACTGTCAGTGGCGGTGTCACGATTTCCATATGTCAACTCCCTCGTTGCCATGCATGCTCACACCTGTGTATACGTGTGTCGATTCATCCCAGCTTCCGGCCTTTCTAGAGCGGCATGCCCGCTTTCTATTCAGTCTCCGGCTCCTACAGCGGGTATAATTAACTGTATAAGAATCTGATGTTCTGGTTCTAGAGCGAGTCCCAGAGCTGTTGTTTTCATCCAAGTCTAGTGAGTCTAGTTCTAAAAAGAGTGAGAGAGATGACGGATTCATCCAACGACGCTATGGCTACGGTGGCTAATCAGGCGCCTGTGACCTTGGAGCGACGGGTCCGAGATGACCTGGAGACCAGTCTTCCTAAGCCTTGTAAGCTGTACCTTTTCTGTCTGTGACGTAGTTAATCTGCTTGATTAAATGACAGAGCCATTGATTTAAAACATTGAAACAGATATGGCGAGAGCATTGGCTGCTCCAGATAAGGAGCATCCCGAAGGAACCTTGGGGCACAAGCATAACAGCATGTCTGTTCTACAGCAGCACGCAGCATTCTTTGACCAGGATGGCGATGGCATCATCTACCCATGGGAAACCTATGCTGGTATTTATTCAATTCATTCTCGACCGAATTAATCGTCCATTTTTTTAATCACAATGATACAGAAACAAAGTCTTCTTCTTCTTGTTTACGAGTAAAGCCATGTTCTAGCTTGTGGTCAATTAATTAATTATTTGATTTTGTTTATGTTTGTATGCTGCTGTCAGCTGCAATATTGCCGGTGGATGTTACTGCACGGCAGAATTGAAATTGGATGAGAGGTGTAGGTGTAGTGGGCTATAATTTAAGTACCACCCTACAAACTTAAATTAATAACCTGGTTTCGATGGTAACAAATAACATGGTCCATTAATTAGTCCTAATTAACTCAATAACCAGGCGTCCAGGCCAATTTATCTATTTCTATTTTGTCAGTTAATTAAAAAAAAAGTCAGAGGCGACTTGGTTTTATGGATCATTTGAGAAGTATTTCAAGCTTTTCTAATCTTTGCTTTTCTGATTCTTACTTGGGCGTTGCTGTTTGTTCAAAATTAATAAACCAGAATTTATTACACTAAACTTATTTGCACCCCCTCCTCCAACCTTCACTCATGTATAGTGCTATCACATCATTAAAAAAAAATCTTAAACCAAAATTTACACTCAGCCCATTTGCACTCCCGTGTATTCACATCACTGTAAATGAAGGCAAATGAAATTCGCATCGCAAAAACGCATTCTTATGCATCCATCTCCTTCAATAATTTCATAGCCATCTAGTTAAGGGAGAATCACTCAAAGTCTAGTCCCTGTCTTCTACATATAAATCAACCTCAGTGTCTTTGGCCAAGTACAGTACTCTGTTTACAGTTTACCTTGCTTAATCAAATGAATAATCTGTATGAGTTGCATTCCTTAGCATTTCAAGCCTTTTCTCTATTTTGTTCAATATTTATGACTAAAAGCATCATCTTTTCAGGACTACGTGCTGTTGGTTTTAATGCCATTGCCTCTTTCATCATGGCCATTGTCGTAAATCTGTCCTTGAGTTACAATACTCTGCCTGTAAGCTTCAGGATTTGCCATTCTTAGTTCTTTCTTCTTTTTTTTTTCTTTTATAATTCGGTAAACACAGTAATTGATTCAGATTATATCATCTTTTTGGTGAGGTTTGCTTTATATATTAACAAGTAATCCCACTTGGTTTGGGTTTATTTACAGCATCACAGGGTACTAATTAATCTTGATATGGCTTTGCAGGGTTGGATGCCTTCTTTTCGTTTCCCTATATACATACGCAACATACACAAATCCAAGCATGGAAGTGATTCTGGAGCCTACGACACTGAAGGAAGGTGCAGTCAACATCCTTGGGGTCACATAATAAGATTGATAACAGAGATAAAGTGGCTGAACCGAATTGACTTCAATTGCTTTTTCTTTTGGTGGGGATCTTAGTGCTGAGTATCCATCCCATGCATAGAATCAAAGTTCCCCGTCCATCTCAGGGAATTCAATCTGGTTAATTTTCTTCCACTGGATGTCTATTACAAGTAAATAGTAACATGCTACTTTCAATGAATTGCAGGTTTGTTCCTGCGAATCTCGAGAACATGTTCAGTAAGTACGCTAGGACACACCCAGATAAGTTAACGCTGAGGGAGTTGTGGGACATGACCGAAGCAAATCGGAACGCATTCGATTTTTTTGGATGGTTAGTTTTCATCAATGTTTGCCCAATATTCATCCATAGTTTATACCGATACTACTACGGTCTGACGATGTTTATTGTTTTGTGAGCAGGGTCGCAAGTAAGTTGGAGTGGGGAGTTTTATACGTTCTTGCTAGAGATGATGACGGTTTCCTCACTAAAGAAGCTGCTAGGCGTTGTTTTGATGGTAGTCTATTTGAGTATTGTGCTAAGATACGTAAGGGTGCTGGGGGTAAGATGGGCTAGCTAGCCTGAACTACTGCTTGCTTCGTATTGCATGAACGTAAATATTGTATTTATATAATTCACAAGTTGTCTTCAACTATTGGCCTGTATCCAAAAGTTTATTACTAACTAGCTACCACTACAAGTGTTTTGTATTTGGGTTTCAAATTCAATATATATATGGTTCGTCTTCCTTAATCCATTACTCCTGTTCTTAGTTTAGAACCCAAGCAAGTGATAAGTAATCAAATTTGTGGTTGCTCTAGCTAATAAGAGTAAGACTAATAGCAAGGCAGTCATTTGGCATTTGACATGGAGAGACGTTGAGGGTCTGTTTCTATTGAGTGAGGGTTTCAAACTCGGGATGCTGCTAGACCAGTAGGCAGTAGATCTATTTGAATGCTAGGTATTGAGAAATGTGATAGAAAGCAACGAGAGCCTTTCCATGTGCTAATTGCTATTGACTGGGATATAGCCCGTCCCTTTTGTGAATTGTGATTGCGTCCCCGGGTCCTGGTAAGATGGCTTTCAATTCAGGAACCGCCGAACCGATACTTGAGAGTTGATAGTCAATAAGACCCCTCCTTTGTCGGCATGCTCTAATCGGACAAAATGTGAAATTATTTGATGTGTACCATCCAACGATTGATCAGAGAACACGATGTAAATGTTGAAAGGCCATTGCCCAATATCATCCCAAAATTCTGTATTCTGGAAGAAACTTTGGCTGTTTCAAAACAATTTCTTTTTGTCCTTTAGTGAAAAGAGTATTGGGGCAAATGTTCTTAGTTTTAGGGAAATTTGTAGAGTAGTGGTTAAGTTTTCAAAACGTACTTAATGTAGAGTATCTACCGTTAAATCAGTGCCACTTAAAATGGCGAAGTTGCCTTTCCTCTCCCTCTCTCTCCTTGACTGGTTCTGTTTTACCCAGAATTCTTATTTTCCTAAAGACCCGATGAACCAACCATTTAATTGTTTGGTCGGTTTTTTTTTTTAATTTTTTATTTTTTTGTCAGTAATAGGCCATTCGTTCGGTTCAAACAGTTAAATCATTCGACCTGGGAATTGGATCTTTAAACATTGTGCATTGTGGTTTTAAAAATCTTGAATAAAGGAAAATTCGGTGGCGAGGGTAGAGGTGTAAAGTGGGCTGTGCTGGGTTGGTACGATACAGTTTGCAGGTGGCAAAGTGCGGGTTGTGTTATGTTGGTCCGTAAGTTGTTACGGGCTGTGCCGCCCTTTCTAATGAAAATTTTGTTGGTCTGTTGTGCCGCCCTTTCCAATGAAAATTTTGGAGGTTCCACGGTTTAGGCTCGTGCTGTGCGGTGCCATGTCGTGAGTCAGGCTGGTTCATGGGTTGAACCTTAGGTCAGGTAGGCCATGTATCGGGCCAAAGCTATTTATCTAAAAAAATTGATAAAAAATTTAAAATTTTAATTTTATATGAATTGATAAAAAATATATTGTATACTATATTGTATACTATATAGTATACAATATAAATAATATATTATAAATAATATACTATATTGATAAAAAATTTAAAATTTAAAATTTTATTAATATATTGTATACTATATATTATTAAATATATATAAATAATATATGTGGGTTGTGTTGGATCGGGTTGTGGGTTGAGTCATGTTGGCCACGGATCCATGGGCAGTATGGTCTGTTTGGTCGTGTCGTGTCATATTGGCCCGTGAACCTAAAACCTCAGGCTCAATATAGCTCGCATAAACGTATTGAGCCTGTCACAGCCTACAGACTATCATGCCAGGCCGGTTTAAGTTTGTATCGGGCCACAGACAACAAGATAAGGGAGGAATTAGGAAGTAGTAGTGGGGGACTCTGGATCTTCTGCCCACAGGAACTCTGCTTACGAAGATAAACTTGTTAGTTGTTGCTATCGATAAGGATGGATTTACATTCGAATTGGATGAGCTTTTGAGAGTGTTGGCGTATGTATTCGGGAAGGGAATTGTGTACAAGGTAGTGGTGAATGATAGAGTTTCGGTGGTGGTGAGGGGACCGGGTGGAGGTGGAAGACAGGTGTATCAAAAAGAATTTGCACGTGAGGAGATCGGTGAAGGTTAAAGAGGTATAAAGAATTTGCAGCGAAGATATAGGCGATCGGACGGGTTAAGCAGCCCAATATTGTAAGGTTGAGGGCTTATTACTCGGCTACTCATGAAAAGCTTCTTATCGCTTTCTATTGAGTTCGAAGATTAATGTATCGATACAATACTCCCAAGTCTCAATATGGGGTGTATTGTATCCGTATCCATGGATATAGACGATTGGATACGTATTGTTCGGGTCATGGTAGAGTGGGCTTTGGATGCCACATTGGCCGTTTAATCACCTCGGCCACGTCAGTGCTACTCTACCATCTTCGTGGCATACATCGACTCTGCGGCTACGACAATACTGTACTACTTTCACGGTTCCCACCTTATCCTCCCAGCCATGTCAACTTCACGTTATGCCGATAAGCATGACCGAGAATAGGAGTGGATGGGGATAACTCCACTGGGGATTAGGACTCATCCCAACAACCTCGGAAGCTTAATCCGAATAGGACACAGACCATCAGCTATAAAAAGGTATCTCTCACTCAAGGTAAGGGATCCGACTTCTAGCTCATACCGTTATACTGCTCGGATCAGCACTGCTCTCCAACTACTCGACCCAACTGCCTATTGTCCTCTACTGACTTGCGCATCGGAGTATCTACCCGGGGATAACTCATCGGGCCTTTGACATCTCCTTGTTATCAGATCTCATTGCGCAGCTTCAACCTTCCACCTCGGCTTCACCCTGTAGGTGAGGGTTATCTAACTGTGACCTCGGTTCTTACACCACCTAGGATTGAGCAGCATCACGTATCATATTTTATGAGTCGTGCGTACCARTACCACACGCCTCCATATCCACCGATACACATTGATATGGAGGTGTATTCGTGTCTAGTTTGACAAAATTGTACATTGAGTACTTTTGGATTGTTTTTCATCTTTAATACAAATTAAAAAATAGTATTATGAAAACTGAAATAAATAATTTAAGATTTATTTTTTCTAAAAAAATAATAAAAACTAAAAATATAAAAAGAATATATTTCATCCACCTTAGATGATTTATATATTTTATTTTACACATAATTATATGTTAAAAATGAAAACATAGTTATTATTTGAAAAACTAAAGTTATTATATAAAAATACTAAATAAATAAATTTTCCAACAAAATTAATGGAAAATAAAAAATGATAATTATAAAGACTGAAATGAATAATTTAAGATTTAATTTTCCCAAAAAATGTAATAAAAACTGAAAATTAAATATAATTTATTTTATCTACCTTAAATGATTTATTTGTTTTATTTTAAAATTATGTGTAAAATAAAAACATTATATATTAAAAATGAAAACATATTTATTATTTAGAAAATAATTGCTATTTAAATAAAATACTAAATTAATAAATATTCCCTAAAATTAATAAAAAATAAAAGTTATAACTACAAAATTGAAAGAGTGATAATAATTGTACAATGTTTCAATGTTCTAGAGTCCCAGTATTGTTTATTGTAATTTTTCTCTTCATATAACCTATTGAAGTATGCATTTCTCATGTATTTATATCTTATTCATAGATAATTCAACTTTTGGCTTACTATGATTAATGTATTTGTGTCATTTGTATTCATTTCACTAGCGCATCCAAACGTTTATATATCTTTCATTCGTATCCATGCATTTTTAAAGTGTATTCGTATCCGTATCTGATTTATCCAATATGATACCCGATACCGATACTTTGATGCTTGATTGAGTCGTTAAATTATGTCAAGAATAATTCTTTACTAATGTTTTTTTTCACAACTAGTACAACTCAAACCACCCAATGAAACCAGCTTTTAATCGATGGTTTTTGGATTGGATGGATCCCATTTCCACCTCTTTTTCTATGTTTTTTTATGTTGATGTCATTTTCGGGGTTTCTATGATTTGATTTTGTTGCTAGATTTATAAAGGTTGTTTGGTTTACTGTTGGAATTAGCATTAAAATCGAAATCTTTTGAAATTGGAATCGAATGGTCTAATCTATAGTTTGTTTGATTTAGACTGGAATTGGAATGTGAATTGAAATCAATTGGAATGAGATTCCGTTCCAAAGGAGGGGATACTACAAGAAAAATGATCAGCGGTCTTAAGGACCGCCGCTATAGAGATAGTTGAGCCGCCTAGAAAACTAAAACAAAGAAAATAAATATCTGGGCGGCGGTTTTTGAAAACAGACACGATGCTTTTTCATTTGAACTGGACTTAAGCCGGTCTAAATAGTTGGCTCTTGCATTTGAGAGAGGGAGGGAGAGATAAAGCAAAACGCCAAAAACACTCCCACCTCTTTCTACTTCGTGCATTCGATTGAGAAAAACTCTAACGAAGAAGGAAAAGGTAAAGCTTCTTCTTCTTCTTCTTTGTGGTTGATTCAGTTGTGTTTTCTCCCATTCTAGGGCATCAATGAATGAAATTGAAAATTGTTTTCTTTAGGACTTGATTGAAGGCGTCATTCATGCAAGCTCTGAACCATTTATTGCCTCTGAAGGGTTCGACCTTCTCCCCTCTAGCTAGGATTTCTACAAGGAACTGGTTGATTAAGAAACCCAACTGAATGAGTTGTTCATCTGTGTGGTCTAGGATCTAGCCTCCCTTATCTAGTGCCTGAACTACCTTGAATCATCGAAAGATTTGAGCATCTGCTCTATGACCACATAAGAGTCTCCCTCAACCTTGATTCTTTTTTCCAGTAACCCTTAGGCTATGTTTGGTTTGAAGGAAAAGGTAGGGAAAGGAAGGGAAAGGTAGGGAAACCTTTAAACCTTTCCCTTCCTTTCCTTGTGTTTTTCTTTAAACCAAACATAGCCTTAGGTTTTCTGTTTTGAGGAAACCAGTTTTTGGTCTTTAATCTTTGGCTCTAAGCACTGAAGGCTATTCTGTTTTTCTCTATTTACTTCACTTGCATAAAAAATGTATGAGTGAATCAATCAATTGATCAGCAAAATTATACTACAACAAAATCTGGTGTTGAACCATCAGATCATGTAGAACTTGCAAAACATGTTAAGCTTGGTTGCCTAAATCTCGAATTTTCAGGCCTAATGATAATAGTTAGGAATGCCGGATTACACATCAACACCAGAAAACTTTAGGGTAATAATTTTGGAATATGCATTTTACTCAGTTTTAATGCTTTATTGATATTTTAATTTCGTTTGTCAAATTGCTTGTTTATGTCGTGGTGAGACAGGCATTGTCAAACTATAGGATTGAGGTATGCAAAGTACTTGGAATAGTAGAGGAGCAATGCGAGTTGTCAATGGAAATGTCTGGTGACTTAGAGCAAGTAGTAAGGAATATAACTTTTAATTTTGAAACTTAAATACCAACCAGTGATTATAACTTTTGATTTCCAACCACTTTGTCAAACTTAAAGGAATATATTAATTAAAACTTAAAACATGAAATTGAAAGTAGATACTATCCTTACAGATTAGTTGCAATAAGTCTTGCCTTTTCAATATTATCATAATGTGATCTTTTGCTTACAAAGAGAAAGCACCAAAGTATGAAATCCAAGATGTATAAAAAGAGTATATGGATAAATTGTTAACTAGTCTCTGTCAGTCTCTCTTTACCATTTAATTTCCCATGGACTGTATGCTTGTATCATGAACATTATCCTTGATATTAGTAAAGCTTATCCTATTTGATCAGGGGGAAAAGGTTCGGTAGTATAACATACTTTACTAGCTTCCTGAGGATTTTGATCCTCATTGAGTTAGATTGTTTCAATGAAAGCACTTTTGTCAATTGTACCTGAAGAAACAACAATAAGATTAATTTTTGTCGAGCACTTGTAAAAATAGAACTATTTGAACAAGAGCTATCAGCCATGAAATATGTTTGAGATTGGGGCTTGGTGTTTGCTGGTCTCCACTGATGGTATATGGAATGTGGGTCTAGGTGCTATTAGAGTTGAAAATTGTTGAGTCTTCTAGTGTGTATCATGGACATGTGGTTTGGTTCGACGCTGATGCTATTTTAACTGTATGGTTGTTTCAATGAGTATCAGTCAAGGGCTAAGGATTAGAACTTTTTATCTCTTTTGCAAATTGAAATGGGAAGTACCAATGTGAGAATATGATCAACCATATTTGGACCATGGGAGTAGCCAAAGAAACAGGCAAACTAAGCATGTTAGAAGTCTGATGCTCATCCCCAAAGAGTGATTTTGTACCTATTTAGAAGTCTAAGCATGGTGATTTTGCACCTAATTTATTTTAGACAAACTGGTGGAAAATGATTTAAACACAGGGTCCCTTTCATTGATGTAGCTAACAATGGGTATGATATTAAACAAATTGGAATGGCGAAGTGGGATTTATGAAGCTGACTCATATAGTTGGGGCAAGGCTTAGATGATAATAATAAACTAATGGAAAATATTTCTAAAATGAACATTGTACATTTGTTGACCTGATGTAGAATCTATTGGACCAAAATCCAACTTGATTAATTGGATCACCTCTAACCATCAAATTGATGGATGATTTCCAAAGAATTTCATCCTAGTTTTGTAACCATTTAGAAAAGATTCAATAACATTATTATTTAATCTAATTGACTTTTTTTGGTGTAAAATTGCCTAATATATAATCTAAACAACTAAATGTTTAATATCAGTAAAAACCTAAGATCGCCACCCATTCACCTTACACATAAGGCAAGAAAAAGACTTAAAAGAATTTTATAAACATATGAACAGGGAAAGGTTACAACATTGTGATCTGTTTTGTGTTCTACATCTATCTATATTTATTTATATTCTACATTTATCGTTCTAATTTTATTTTCTTTATTTTTTTGCTAGGGGAAACAGGATACTTTCTTTTATTGATAAACAACAAAGTGTTTGAATAGGGACAAGTTTACAATTTTAGCCATTCTATATTCTTCTATACTTATTTATATTTACTCTAGCAATACAAACCATTCAACTTTTTCACTATTAATTTTATCAATCTATTAATTAGACAATTTTCATTTTACCCCAAAATTCCATTAAGTGAAATATATTTTTAAAAGTAGGATATTTAGTCCTGTGCTCCCTCGAAGTCTGTATTCCTTGTTTGGACTATAGTGCTGAACAAATGTCTTTCAAGACTCAACCTGGATAGAAGGGGCATTCAGCTCCCTTCTCTGATGTGTGGGTTGTGTGCCTTGTTGCCTAAGTCCATTGACCATCTGTGCTTACATTGTCCTATCTCCTCAAAAGTCTAGTACCATTTCATTGGAGCGGTTGGTCTTAATTGGGTTATGCCAAAGTCAGTTAAAGATCTGTTGCTTTGCTAGAATCTCCCAGGTTTAAAGAAAAAGGTAGTTTAATTTGGAGAATTGTTCTTGCGGCAGTGATGTGGGCAGTTTGGTCTGAAAGGAATAAAAGAATCTTCAGCAACAAGGTTAAGAGCACGGAGGAGATAGTACAACAAGCTGATTTCTTGGGTGGCTATTACACCTGATTTTAAAGAGCTAAATGTTCCTGTATTAGTTAAGTCTACTTCGATTTGGGATTTGTAACTTGTGGCTGGCTCTTTTGTTGTACTGAGTTATTTGCTGATTCAATAAAATTATTACTTTACCTTTCAAAAAAAAAAAAACAGAGAATAGTCTAGGATCTATACCTATATTCCTTGTGCTTGGTGAGTTTGTGTATACCAATCATATATTTTTCCCTTCTATTATTTGATTTTTTGCTTTTGTAATTATTTGAAATTTTATTTTAATTAGATACCATTGGTATATAATACAAATCAACACATGAACAAAAGTTGCCTATTAGTATAGTTTCTTGCATGAATATTCTCAAAACAATGTTTATGATCTAAAGAAATGTTAGTTATAATAGCACAAAGAAGTGTTTATAATCAACACATCCCACTTTAGCTTATGGAGTCCAATTCAAAGTCTATAGTGCTGCTGGTAAGTAATGCTTCCATGACTAAAATACAATCACCATTTTATCTTGGTTCTTGGGAGAGAGGTCATCTGTGCAGGGTCCCTTTCATCCAATCCCAAAGCATTCCTCGTTTCGAGGCTCCAAAGATGTGAGGAAAAAAAAAGGAACTAATCTATTTCCTTATCAAAATTATAGAATAAACAAACATGGCTAAGATGGTTTTGTAGTTTTAATGTATTTTTATATTTAGTAATTACTAGCTGTTATTCTGCTCTTAGATTTTGACTTCTAAACTTCAGTAAAGACGCTTATCTAGACTATAGAGAGTTAAAATAGAATTATAGAATATATCTATACCTACATCCCATCTATTTGTGAAATGGTTGCTTTGCTAGTTTAACCATTTCAGTGAATGGACCACCTTTCAATGTTACACCTTTGGTTTTGTTCGGAGACATATATTAGTTGTCATGGTCCCCAATCCACTAATAAAATAATAGAAAATGTGAATGAAAAGGACTAGGACATTGTGGAACCATGCATTAATAATTTATTTTACTTAATTTGTTCGTTTGGCTGCTCTTAGTTGATAAGTTTGATGTTTGTTCATTTTTACCAATTTTCTTCTCTACTTTCTCTCTTCATTTTAGTTTGCAGGTCTGTATCTGAGTGATTACTTGATCCCAGATGGACTGAATAATCCTAGGAAACACTCAATAGTCCTATTGAGTGGGCATTGCCTAGAATTAAACTTTGATATTTATTTCTTCTATGTCTGAGTCCTTTAAGGGGAGGGGGATAACCTAGGCCTAAGATCCATCTTTTGACAGGAACTGTGGCCATCTGGTTCAGTGGATTGAGTGGGCATTTTCGTCAATGCAACTATGATAAGGACAACAAATTAGAGAAACTTCTAGGGGTATTTGCCAATGTGCATGCTGCCATGTCAACAAATCAGCCACTTCTTTTCAAACAAAATCATGCATATTGGTGAATATCCCCATAGTTAATTGAAGTGGCTCTAATGTGCCACATTTAAACAATATTTTGGCCCAATTCCTTTTGTTTCTCTGGTTAAAAAGGAGGAATTTCTATATGTATGTATAAAATTTCTCTTAGATTTATGGTTTCTACAATGCATAAGTTATTTATTCTTCCTTATAAAGTATGCCTTCTAAAGATGATTTCTTTTCATCTGCTCCAGCTTACATAACTGGTAGAAAAATGCAAGTAAAATGTCAGTATCATGGTCTCGGAGAACTAGGACTTATATTACAGATCTAGAACTGATGAAGGAGATTTTGTTATACAAGTTTGAACACTTTGAGAGGTCCAAACCAAATCCTCTTGCAAGGTTGTTAGCAGGTGGACTTGTAAGCTATGAGGGAAAAAAATGGGTTAAGCATAGAAGGATCATCAACCCCGCTTTCCATCTAGAAAATCTAAAGGTTGTTTTCTATTCTCTAACCTGTTTAAATGCAGCTATGAATTCATACATTTTCTTAAAAGGAAAAGGAAGGGATACACCATAGACAGTTGAGTGTTTTAGAAGGATAGTAGGATAGTAGGTGGTTATAGCACACTGACAACAAAGGCAAAGACCAATTCAAGCTTGGAGTAATGCAAAAAATGTTTTGATAAAATTTAACTTCGATAGTTGTGCTTAGACAACTCGGGGCTGGGGCAATCAAGGTAGTTGTGTTTGCAAGAATCTTCTTTTTGTCATTCCACTTTGTCTTAACTAAAAACTGAATTTCTATTCACGGACTGGTACTACTAGTTAAATGATGATTTGCACAACATTCTTCCAATTGCTTATTGATAATGTTTGTATTGAAACGAATCATGAACTAATGTGACTATGAAAAAGAAAATCATGAACTATCATGTTAGCAAACAACAAAGTTATTCAAAGCTTATGTTGAAACAACATTGGACTTCTTTGGAATCCTAAACTCTACATCTCTTGTTATAAAAAATGTCATGTCATTTTTGTCTTTGTAGTTAAAATACTTCAATATAAATTCTAATATTCATATATTATGATTTGCAGGTTTAACCATTATGTTAAGTGGATTTGCATTGGAAGATATACTGCAATATTCAACAATGATTTGCATTGGAAGATGTGCTACAATATTCAACAATGCTTAGCATTGGAAGATGTGCTATACTATTCAACAAATTGATTTTTTAAAGTCCTTGTATTTTTTATATGTCAATTGGGTATTGTATTTGAACAATTTGTATTGGATATTATAAAAATTAATTTTAAATTCATAGATTTTTTTAAATTACATTTTTTCAGTGATTTAAAATGCGTGCCTAAGCGCATAGGCGAGGCACATTTTAGGGTATGCGCCTCGCCTAGGTTCTAGGTGCAGCCCTTTCAACTGATGCGCCTTGCGCCTCAACCCAGGCATGCGCCTTTTGAAAAATTATCGCTTTTTTGCTTTTTTTGAACATAGCGGCTGGGCCGGGCGCCCCTAGACCCCTGTGCCACACCCCTCAAAGCAAGCCCAAACAAATCCATGTTAGGTGTTCAATTCTTAGTTTTCACACAAAAAATAATGAATTTATAATTTTCATTGCCTTTTAAGAAAATATTTTATTACAATGAATGAATGAACAACATTAGCAAATATCAATAACTTTCATAAGCGATGTTTGACACAACCCAAGGCGGCGTTCACATGGAACCTAAGCCAGCAGTTCAGACTGCCACCTAAAAGTGTGAATAATGTTTGGCACAACCTAAGATGGCGGTCGAAAACTGCTGCCTTTATTCATGCTAAGTCGGCGGTTCTGACTGACCACCACTTTAGCGCATTTTGAACCATCTTAGACCGGCCATCAAAGGCAACAATCTTTTTCAGCTGAACTGGCGGCCTTGACCTAGGCCGACAGTGGATTAGGGGGCGGGTGCTGGACCGCCGCCTTAGATCTATGGTGGCAGTTTGAAGGCCTAAGCCGGTAGTCACCATTTTTCTTATAGTGGGACATTCCCTCAAAAAAGGGTAATGCCATTCTAACAGGAATGAGAATGGGATTCCGATTTTAGACCATTATTCCCATATACCGTTTGGAAGGAGTACAAATACAAATATATACAGTGCAAATATACGCAAAATAATACAAAATACAAGGTTTTGCACTCTACATCTGTACTCCTTCCAAACTGTTAATGGATAGCATTTATGAATCTTGATTTGTATTTTTCATATCAAAAGGAACCTCTGCTTTCTTTCCATATTTGGCGGATTATTTAGTGATGCAATCTAAAATCCAAAGCTTTCTTTTCCATCTCTTGTCTTCATCTGTGTTAACTTCTTTTCCATGTTACAACTTACAAATCGTTCTACAGCTCTGACAAATTCTTTCTTATTCTCATTTGCTGACAAAACTCTTTCTTATTTGGTGGCTATGTTATATGTATGCTACTGCAACACTTGGTCTCGCAGGTGATAAAACCAAAATGAGTATTTGGACAGTTTTCCGGCAACATTTCTTTTTCCAGTATCATCTTCCTCGTATTAAAACCAGTATGAAGAACTGGTTAATTAAAAAAAATTAGATAACAGCTGAAAGGTTTAATGATTGGTTAAGGTAGGTATTAATTTGGCAGGTTTTAAAAGTTTAAGTACTGTATTAATATAGTTCGGAGAGTGAAACTAGGCCCAAAGATCAGGGTACAACTTTCCCTTAATTTTATACTACACCTATGGGTTGGGTTTGATTGGATCGACGTGAACTCAGATCGGACCTACCACCATACCATCAACCTGTCATATCCCGTTTAAATTTATATGGGATTCTATGTATATACTCTATGTTTGTAAGGCCCTGTTTTATTCTAACCAAATACAAATTTTGCATCTGCTTCAATCTTGCATCTGTTTTGCAACACTTGTACCAGAAACAAAATTTATACCTATTTTTTGTTTTATTTGAGTTGCCTGCTAGCAATAGAAAGAGAAAGAAAGATAAAATAAAATCATTCATGAAATAAAATAACAGATCGAAAGAGATGACATAAGAGTTGGAACGACCACGTTGCAATGCGTTCCCTTATCTCATATTCTCAGCTATACTACGTTAATAAGTAGTAGAACTCTTCCTGACCGTAGGCTGGTTGAATGACAGAGTAGGGTGTCTCAGGCAACGTAGTACAAGGAGTTGGGAAGCTTGAATGTTCTCTTGGCGGTAGGGAGTCCCTTGAGGCTACTCCATTGATCTGCAACAATTCCCCAAATGCGATATCCCTTATCGATCAACTGTTTCCGTTTCTCAGCTTTGTATTTCTGTACTTCCTGGCATCCATCCTCAGGAACCCTACATCACTCACTCGTATTACTTCAATGATGCATAGCTAGCCACTCTAGTCTAGAGAGAAAGAGAGATGTAAACAAGAGACTACAAACCTTAGTATAAGCTCAGTCCATCCAGAGTATCCAACCTTGAGAAGATTGTCAACAGTGGCTTCTCTAAGATGTTCCCTTCTTGAAGAAATCAAAAAGATCTTAAGTCCTCTGCCTTTGATTTCATTATATAGGTTGAGTGTGTGTTCAAGGGCTGGGGCCTTGCACTGTTTTAACCATCCCTCTAACGAGCTCAGGTTCAACTTGTCTCCCCTGTTCTCTCAAACAAATAACCCAATTCAGTACTCAGTAATATAAACAAATGAAAAGGTAATAGAATTTTATTGTAGTACCTGAGGTGCATGAGTTGCAACATCTGGGCCCATTTAGGAGACACCTTAACCCTTTAAGGATTAAGGACCCAGGTGGATGATTTTATTCTAGGCTTCTCACAACCTAAATATCATGGTTTTCAAAACTGGATCGGACCAGACAGTCGGACTAAAAAAACTGAAAACCAGTCAGGTGATCAATTCTATTTTATCTCAGAACTGTTATTTCACAAAAAATTATTGATTTGGTCAGCAGCGGGCATTCAAACCGTCCAATGGTTTTAGTGATTTTTAATTTAAAAAAAAATAATAATTTTTTTATTTTGTCAGAACCAGACCACTGACCGGTTCATTATCTTAAAACCTTGCTAAATAGATTGGATTCTCTTTATGACAGATCTCATTGATAGGATTACTGAACTGGGCCTGCGAAGTTGGGTGGGTTAGAATACCAAGAAAGAATTTGGCTGCATTTGGATTGTGGTGAAAGTCTCAGGTCATTTATTTATACACCCCTATATAATTTGCAACTGCTTTACTTAATCGACCTTCTATTAATAAGTATTTGTGTTTCTATATAAAATGGCCATGTGACTTCTTAAAACGAGTGGAAAATGTGAAATTCTGTAAATTCCTGTAATGGTTATATACTTGTATTATCAACCTTTTAGTAAACAAGCCATCCACCGGGGTTTGGGTTAGACCTCTCTGAATCAAAATCAATTTAAACAGATTGAATGGATTGGGCCTGATTTATATATAATAGATTTATATTGGATCGGGTCAGGTTGAACCAATATTTGGTCCATTGATAGAAGATAAAAGTATAAGTGTCAATGGAGCAGATTTGGATTGTATCCAATTTAAATTAAAACCAATTTAAACAGAATAAAACGGTCTAGACATAGAATTGAATCATTTTAGAATAATCCAAAGCATTCATTGAATTGGATTGGAGTTAGTAGCTAGTCCATCAGTAATTGGACTCATATTCGATTAGATCGGGTATTGACTCGTATTGGATTGGATTAGATCGGGTTAAATCAATATCCAGTCCATTAATAGTCCTATTTTGGAGTAAAATACTCTGGACCGTATTCTTTCACATTTTCACTCGTTTTTAAGAGGTTACCCTACCAATACCATTCCAGACAAAAATGCACATGGTTTATAATAAAAGATCTATAGGGGTGTAGGGTGTTTTTCTAAAACACAAATTAGAGGGTAGATTTTAATAAATACATCAATATAAGCCCTGTCTAAATACAGGACCCAAATATCTGCTCTGGTTTTGCAAAAGGAAAAAAGGAAAAATAAAACGAGGAGATGAGCAGATTTTTAGCCACGTTTATGGAAAACGAAATCATTTCCAGAATGCATGCACGGAATCGTGGAATAGTGCCGATTTTCCACTTCCACCCCACAACCCAAATAGGCAAATACAGCCAAGCTTTCTGTTATTTTTCAGACTGCCATCAAGATCATCCTTTAATGGCTAAAGTGCGATAGATCTAAATGGGATCTGTGTAATCGGATTAGATCACTATAAGCCATTGACTTTCTCTGTCTCTATCTCTCCCTCACCGTCTACAGACAAACAGACACACAGGATCTGAACACTGAAGGGAATTAAAGAGGGAGACTTGACACAATGATACTTACCCAAAATGATGCTGCTTGTAGTAAGGAACAGTCGAAAGGAGTGTGTCATCTATGTCAAAGATCCACGCATCTTTCCCATCACCGGCCCAAGCAAAGCTACTGCTGAGATACAGAGTGCATTGCTCGAGTGCCCTCTCAGAATCCACCTGGTACTGAGACGAGGTCATGTATTTTCCAATGTAGTCGACGCATTCATCAGGAACGACGTCGAACTCCCGGATGTTGTTGAGTTCGACATTGATTCTCCAGCTCTCACAGTAGTTCTTCAGAGAAATCTTCAAGTTCAAGCCATTGCTCCATCCTCTCTGTTTCAAAATGTTCCAGTCTGCAACTGCTAAACCAACTAGTAGGCTGAATAAGACTAGCAAGAGTGCCGGATTTCTCCCCATCTTTCTTCGTTGCTGGGGTTGGAGAATGTGAGACAGTATCACAGTGAAAGATGATTTCGGTTTCAGTGGCTTTTGAAGAGGGTGGCCGAGAAAAATCAAACTGGGTCACATCTCACATGGGCGGTGGTCAGTGGCTGTGGGGTACCTCTGTCACATCCTGCCCTGAGTCACATGGTGACATGGTGGTTTTCCATCAGAAAGAAAGAAACTTTGGATGATGCCCGTGATAAGAGGTGGGACTGAGGAACCAACCCACAGCAGCACAAAGTTTTTCTGGGATTATAGGAGTTAATACGTTTAAAATTTTTGATCCCACATCAGAAAATGCTCCAGAGTTCATCTTAATTAGTTTGTAGGAACATGGCTGATTAGCACTCTTTTGGACGTTGGATTGGAACAATAAGGGAAGCGATGCCCAAAAGAAATACAGGGTGGGGTGGATATGAAATGGACGGCAAGAGGATGCCATGGTGCTGCTATGTTATGGTGAATCCATCTCATGGAACCATAATCAATCAATCATTTTTTTTTTCTATTGGCCTTGTGGGAATAGGCTTTGGTAAGTTGGTATCACGAAATCAGGATATCCAATTAATGAATTACAAGAAAGATGCAGTAGGCCCATGTTTGGAGACTTCCTAAAGCTCATGCTAAGTGGACCCTACTAATTGCACTATACATATATTATAGCATTATTGTTTGATCTTTGTGAATTGTTATAAAAAAGTCTTAGATCTTAATGAAACTAGCTAGGGATGTAGACCAAGAAGGAGAAATTAAATAGTCTTGTAGGCTTAAAGTGAATGAATTTTGCACTATAGTGGCTGTATATTTTGATCATTCGTACAGACAGGTTAGATTTCAATAATGCACAACACTTGGGTGCTGGCTGGCTTGTGATAAATATGTGAGTTTTTTGTCGGGTTGGCAATAAATATTGGTGTAGTGGGGTGCATGATATTTATATTTTTTAAATTTTAGGGTAGATTGTTAAAACCTTCCCTGAAGATTCTTACCATGACTGAAATTCCCCTGAAGTTTGATAATTACAATTACTTCCCCTTTTATTAGAATCTATTAATTAAGAGGCTGGTTTTTATAGAAAAATAATAACAATAAAAAAGGTGATGAGGGGTAATTTGGTATGACTTGTTAGCATGTGGACACGTGGTACAACCTGATGATTGGATGATAACTTTGTACTTTTGGCCACCTCAGCAGGTCGGGTCACCTCGGGCATCTCGGGTACCTCGGCAAGGAGTGAGGTCCGAGTAGTTCGCGGTGTCTCGACCTACCAAGTTGCCACATAGCCCACTCCTAGAAGTTAGTCAGTTGTTTCTAACCTTTCTGGGATTACATCGTACATTTGCGAGCCTTATCCTTATCCCGCCCAGATCAGACGAACTCGATAAGCCTTATAGGCTCACATGAAGTTTATCTCCAGGTGCGAAACTGACTCCAGATAATGTGGGTCGGGGGTCTCGAATGTGTTCCGTGAGGCCTATGGTAGTTCGCCTATGTAAGGGCATCACCGATAACCTTACAAGGTACGTGCAATTTAGCTCTCTAGCTCTCTCACTCACAAACTCTCAAGCTCGCAATTACTCTTCGCTAACTTAAGCATCGGAGTGCCCACACCGGGTAAAGCACCCTAGGTCCTCTGATAGTGTTTTCTTGCAGTTCAACCGACCATATAAGCAGACCGACATCCGAGCTACCATCCAGTAGAGAGCGACCAGATCATGCACCATCAAAAAGAGTGTAAAGGTATAATTTTACCTTTGAGCAATTTATATGAATGACAATTTTGAAAAATAAATCAATTTCAGAAAAAAAAAATTGAGGGTTTTGAGCATTTATGTAAAGAAAAAAAATTGAAAAATAAACATTTAGATGAAAAATATCTACGTGAGTATTTTGGAATTTTCCATGCATCTTTTTTAGAGGATTTAACTTCAACTATGTCACAAAGATTATGAAAGGTGATTGCAGTTATCAAACTTTGGGGGGAGATTTTAACAATAAATAGAAGCTTGAGGGAGCTTTTAACAATTTACCCTTAATCTTATTATGTTAATATGCTCGACAATATATGATTACAAGTTTACATCGCGTGGTGGTGGGTGGGGTCGCAATAATATGTTTGAATTGAATTGCTCAAGATTTGAATTAGATGACCATTGTTGTTTCCAAGTTGTTGCAGGGCTAGAGGTGTCAACTGGATTGGATTTAGTCCAATATGAATCCATTATAAATGGATTATGTTCAATCCAATCTAATGAATATTTTGGATCATTTTGCATCGGTTTAATTCAATGCCTGGACTGTTCAATATGTTCAAATTTATTTTAATTTATATTGGTTTCAATCCATATCTTGTCCATTAACACTAGACCTGTTCATGGGCCGGGTGGCTCGACGGGCCGGCCCGGCCCAGCCCGACCCCCGGACGGGCTTGAACAGGTATATAGGCCCGTGGGCTTAACCTCGGGCCAAAAATCCCAGCCCGCAATAAATTCGAGCTGGGCTCGGGATTTGTCAAAATAGCCTAGCCCGAGCCCAACCCGGCCTGACCTATAACTAAACCTAAAAACCCTAGTTGAATATCCCTCTTTTTTTCACCTCTTTCCCTTCTTTTTCCAACCGAATTCTTCTTCTCCACATCCTCTTTCCCTTCTTTATAT
>NW_010729112.1:2445085-2465764 GCF_000365185.1 Nelumbo nucifera | reverse complement strand
TTTTTTAATGTAAATAAATTCTGATTTATATTGATTATTGAATAGGGAAAATTTCTAATTTTTTTATTAGGTCGGGCTTCGGGCTTCGGGCTTTTTATTAGGGCCGGGCTCGGGCCCAAGTTGTAGGCCCGTTGGTCGGGCCGGGCTTGGGCTCGGGCCTAACATATTTCTGTTAATGAAGAGTAAAAGTCCGGCCCGGCCCATGAACAGGTCTAATTGACACCTATATTCTTATCTTATATCAATGGACCAGATATTAGCACAATCCAACCCACTCAATATAAATTAATTCCAAACGGACTAGGTCTCCAATTCAATAAATACTTTGAACCATTAAGTTTGATTGTTACAATTCAATATATATTTTTGGTATGTGGAATCCGTCCAAATTCATTTTAGTTTGGAGGGGTCCAATCCAAAACCAGTCCATTGACACCTTTACTTAAAAGTTACAATCATATGGAGGTGGTGTGAAGCTCTGAATTCTAATTGAACTATCATGGTTGCAAAGTTTCAATAATGATTTTAAAAAACGACTTGGAAATGAAAATGTTCTGGCCACCGATTTACAGGTTGAAGGTTTGATTGTCCGATTCGAACAGACAGCCCATTCTAACAAAAAAGTTAAAAATAAAAAATGGCAAAAAACCGTTGAACAGATTGATGAGTCGACAGTTCGACTTTCCGAGTCAACGAATCATTGACTAATTAAACGATTTTTAGCCAGAGACTGGATTTGGGGTAAAACAGAACCAATTGTCTGAAAAATTCCTAGGTTGAACGATCCAATCATCCGGATCAACAGCAATTCAAAAACCATAATTTAAATAAAAAACTGGCTTTTTCCTGGGGGACACGATTCACGCAAAGGCCATTGGGCGGACATAATAAAAGTCTATGAAATTGGCCCAAAGATTGGGTGGGGCCGAGACAGATTCAGGTCCATCCAAAGCGAAAGAAAGTATGGGCACAAGTTTATTCAAACTTCAAAGGGGTGTTTGGTAATGTCAACCGAACCATGAATAGCTCAAATCAGTCTATGCCACATTTTCATTAGGCTCAGTTTAGAAGGAATATAAATATAAATATGTACAGTACAAATAAATGCAAAATAATATAAAATATATAATTTTGCACTCTATATATTTACATTTGTACTCCTTACAAACTCAGCCTTAATGTTTATTTGATACCGTACTGTGGATTGATTCATAATGTACTATGATTCGAATTACATTGCTTTTACAAAATTTTGTCTACAGTTAAATCTCGTTGATCAATTTACACCATGACATGTTAAATTATTTTTATAAAGTTTTATACATAATAGATGATCAAGATTTTTTTATTAAAAACTTTGCTGAAAATGTATCAACATCCGTCCACACCATGGTGCAAAGTGCTTACAAAAAGCGTGGCGTAGTTTCAACCACATAATAATGGGCTCAATGGATTCAAATGCACCACTCTTTACCTAGTCCATACTCCATAGTACCGAATACCCCTAAGCCAACATTCCTCATACTTGACTCGGAAATGGGCAGTTCCATATATACATATAAACTCAAACATCTTGGATTTATTAAAACCTACATTATCGTTTGTGATTTACTAAAATAACCCTTATAATTTACAATCAATTAATTCAATTTGCAATCATTTGAACAAATTTAATCCAAAAAATAAAAAATAAAAATAGTATTTTTGCCTCTAGTAAAGAATGGGCAATCACTATTTGGTTAATTTTGTTTTCTCTACAAAAAATTGTTAGGGGTACTTTTGGAATAAACAATCATGGACCCATGCCCTTGAACATTTTCCACTCGGTTTAGGTGATTATATTATTATTTTCAGATGGCAAAACAAACACTTCTTAGTAAATGGTCAAGTAAATAGGTTACAAACTATTGGGGGTATTTTAGTAAAATGAAAACTATAGGGTGGGTTTAAGTAAATCCTTGAAACGATAGAGGGTGTTCTACTAAATGATCCTATATTATATTTGAATTGAATTTGGATTCAATCTAACAATGAGTATAAAAAGTTAACCTAATAAGACCAAAATATTATATATTATTAATAAAATGAATTAAAATGACCAATACTATGTTTCTTAGAAAAAAATGGATTGAAAATTTATCATATGAAACTTGCATCTATGACAATTTAGTAAAATCACAACATTCAAACCATCTTACCAGCATAATCTAATAATCCAATCAAAATAAATTAGATTGGATAGGGGTATATCAATATTTGAACTAACTACAAAGAGATTTAATTCATATATTGTCCATTAAAATTAATACTTTATTTAATGGGTAAAATACAAAGACCTCCCTTGAAGTTTCTAACAATCATAAAAACCTTCCCAATAATTTTATTTTAACAAATATCTCCCCTGAACTTTTTGAGAAATTCAACAAAAACCTCCCTTCCGTCATTGTCCTAGACGGAAAACGTTAGATTGATGCACTAGTTTTTTCCAAGTACCCATTCTACCCTTTTATAAGTTATTTTACATATAAAATTACTAAAATAACCCTATTTTAACTCAACAAAAACCTCTTTTACTGATCATTTCAGCAATTTTACATACAAAGTTACTGAAACACTGAGTTAAAATGAGATTATTTCAGTAATTTTGTATGTAAAATAATTTATAAAAGGGTATAATGGATATTTGGAAAAAAACTGGTGCATCAATCTAACGTTTTCAGTCTAAAATAGTAATGGAATGGAGGTTTTTTTTGAGTTTCTCTAAAGTTTAGGGGAGGTATTTGTTAAAATGAAACTATAGGGGAGGTTTTTATGATTGTCAGAAACTTCAAGGGAGGTTTTGTATTTTACCCTTATTTAATTAAGTAAGCTATTTATTAGGTGAATTTTTTAAAACAATTTAGCTAAGATAAATTAAATAACAAATTCATCAACTAATTTAATATGAGTTGACTAATCTATGTTAAAACGAAGTTTTAATATGCTACATTGATTAATTAAATTGTATGTTAAGTTACATGAATTTAATTAGATAACATAATTAATTTTAAACTTAATTAACGTAAATTATATTCAACTCTTAAAATTTACTACTTTTTAACTTAATCTAATCAATTTCTAGTTATTCTTTTGTTACTAGACTTTATGTTTAGAGAGTAGAATAATTTATTAGTGAATTAACTTAGAAAGTAGAATAATTTAACAGTGAATTAAGTCAATTAAGTAAAATAAATTTGTTTAATTAAATTAAATCATGCATATGAAATATGATCAAACTGGTCTAGTAAGTATTTTTTTATCCGTACACCATACTAATCATTCTATAGATGCGAATTGGAGTTGTCTTAAACAAAACTAGTGGGGACCTGTGCGATGCACAAGCTTTGTTAAAAGAATTTGAGGCAAAAGGAGTTAGGACCTTAGGGGTGCTTTGGTGGCCCGAACCTAGCTCACCTTTTTGCAAAGGTTGGGCTTGATTTTTTGAATTTCAAGTTGGCCTTGGGGCAAAAAATTCATGCCTAACCTAAACCTAAGTTGGGCATGGGTAAAGGCCTCAAGTAGTCAAAGTCCAACCTGACCTAATCTAAGCCCTTCTAACACATTATGATATACATATCTACATATTATCAATCTATTCCACCTAAAAATTGTGCAACCTGAGATGTTGGGCTAGATTGGGTTGGGCATGGGTTTAAGTTCATGCTTAACCTTCACTTGGGTTAAGTTTGAGCTTGAGGTTTTAAACCTAGGGTTGAACATGGATTGACCCTCAACCTGACCCCAATCCACCCGAATTGCACCCTCAGAACAAGTGTTATGACAAATTTAAAACTAGTAACTTCGTTAACTTTTTATCAACAAATTTGTAGTATCATTTTAATTTTTTGGGTAAATTACAAAGACCCCCCTGTACTTGTTTTGCCACAAAGACCCCCCTTGTACTATGATCGTGAGACAAAGACCTTCTTCCGCCCGAAAAGGCTGTTGTAATGTTTTTTAATCCCCATACTACCCTTGTAATAACTATTTGGACAATTGGGAGAAAAACATTGTTCATTTTCCCTGACCTCACAATATTACAGTTCACCTATGTTCCTTCTTCTTCCTATTTCTTTTTTTTCTTCATTTTCATCTTCCCCTTCTTGTCTGTGACATTAGAGATCATCGACTACTGAGATTACACAGTTCGTGACTATGCCTATAGTCAAATCTTTAGAGCTCCGGCTTAGCCCCATAAATCCAACTTTTATAACATCACGCTCGCTGATCATTGACACTCCCTTGGAACTCGATTCAATTTCCTATTATCTGACGAAAATGATTGGTGTATATGTGTATTTGCTTGATAGTTTTTGTCTTCTAGGTGGGTGAGTTTCATTCACCAGAAACATTGATTTTCTGTTGTAGCTTGAACAACAGTTCACCTCATTAACTATTTAAACGATTTGGATTTTTGTTAGCTAGGAATTAGATTTCCGTGGAACATCTTCTCTCATATCTACTGTGAATCACTAGGTTTGGGAACCTTGTTTTTTATCTCTAACATG
This sequence comes from Nelumbo nucifera, assembly GCF_000365185.1. The sequence goes on along the minus strand of NW_010729112.1, from coordinate 2,461,217 downwards.
CTTTAGAAGGAGGTTTTGCTCAAAATTTTGGATTCCTTCTTTGTGATGCTTTTATTGATCATTGTCTATGAGATATAATGTTTAGAACAACAATTAAGTTGGTCAATAATCAACTGTTATTTCTATTTTCTTTAGTTTGTTTTATTGTTCGGTTTCGGTACATGAACTTCTTTAGAGGTGAACTCGAAATGTGTGAGCAAAGATGAAAATAACGTAAGTGGTTCAAGTAGCAGGGCCTCAGCTACCTCTGTGCCTCTAACTCCTTGTGGTGCAGGGGAGATCATTTTGTCCTCAAGAGTTTTAGTTTCAATGAACTCAAAATGGCCACAAGAAACTTCCGGCCTGATAGTGTTTTGGGAGAAGGGGGATTTGGATAAGTTTTTAAGGATTGGATTGATGAAAATGCACTTACTACTGCCAAACCCAGAACAGGGATGATTATCGCCGCAAAGAGGCTTAACCAAGAAGGCCATCAGGGTCATAGGGAATGGTTGGTGAGTATTCCCCTTCTTTAGGGGTGGCAACGAGCCGCGCTTTTCCCAAGCTACTCGAGCTTGGCTCGGCTCGGTTTCAGCTAAGCTTGAGCTCGAGCTCGAGCCCAATCCAGTGGCTCGATTGATAAASGAGCCGAGCTCGAGCCTACTAGAGCTCGGCTCGTGAGGCTCGCAAGTCGCCTCGAATATATATAATAAAATTATAGAAAATAATATATATAATAAAAGTATTATAATTCTTAATTTTTAAATATAAAATACATTTTTATAAATTTTTATTTTTATAAAATATAAAACAAGTCGAGCTCAAGGTTCTAGCTCGAACCGAGCTCGAGCTCGAGCCTGGTACTATTCGGCTCGAATCCACCCCTACCCTTCTTAGGCCTTGCATTTTTCAATATATGGTTCATCCTCCTACTTTAGAGGATTGTATCTTCGTGTTCAAGTGGCAGTACTCAGAAATTCTTAGATCAGTAAGGATTTCCCATCACTCATCGAGGCAATTGACATTGGAGAGCCCACTTCTAATACCTCTACTTTAGGGGTTGGGATGGATTTCCCATCCCATCTTCCAGTCCTCTCTTGGTAACGTTAAGCAAAGCTTCTGTGGTCATTTTCTCAGTGGATGATTTCTAATGTCACGGACAATAAGAAGGGGAAGAAGAAAATGAAGAAAAAAAGAAAGAGGAAGAAGAAGAAGAAGGAAAAGAGGTGAACAATAATATTGTGAGGTCAGGGAAGATGAACAGTGTTTTTCTTCCAATTGTCCGAATGGTTATCACAAGGGTAGTATGGGGATTAAAAAAATATTGCAATGGCCTTTTTTCGAATAGAAGGTTAGGAAGGGGGTCTTTGTCTCACGATCATAGTACAAGGGGGGTCTTTGTCGCAAAACAAAGTACAGGGGGTCTTTGTCACATACCTCATAGTACAGGGGGGTTTTGTAATTTACCCTATTTTTTTTAATGAAATTTAAGTGGATATCAAATTATAAGATTTAACTTAGAAGCTGAAATTTTCTTACTTTTTGTCGTTTTATTAATAAACATGTATTAATTTGTATTAACTTTATTTTTATGAAAATTTTATTACATCCATGTAGCTTTGAAAAATTACCAAACTTTATTTTTAAATTAATATTAAATAATTTATTTCCTTTTAAATAGATAATTTACAAAAGTAGACTAATTTATCTTTATTTTTTCAATAAAAGTTGGTCAATAATTTCCTTTTCCTATTTTTTCCAAAACTATACTAATTTATCCTTAATTTATATATTGAGGAAATACCTTCCTTTTCCAGTATAAATTAATAAATTATTCTCTTTCCCAATACTAATTCGTTCTTAATTTATATTTTGAAGAAATTTTCCAAAAGTACACTGAATTATCTATAGTTTTCCAATATTATACTAATTTATCTTAATGCATTACCATATTTTGATTTCAATTTCCAAAATTATAATACATTACACTGTTTGTTTAGAATCGCTGCTGCCAGGTAGGACGTTTCCTGGAGCAACAACAACTTTTTCTGTTTGGTACCAATGCTCCAGGAAACGTTTTCTGCACTGTTACCTATTATCCAGTGCTTCTACTATGTATATATTATCTTACATCCAACAATAGAAAAAAAAATACCTATTTCATCATATGGTCTCAATTGGTGAACAGATTAGAAAAAAAAAAATCAAAAATCTGAAAATTACATGAAAAAAAAACTGAAAATTTCATACATTAATATAAATATATATATATTTATGCAAGAGTTTGGATATGGAGAAGATTATGATTTATACAAGAGTTCGGGTATGAAGGTTTTGGGGCATCTGAATCTGTTTTAACAGTTCCATGGATGTGAGTATGAATCAGGTTTTAACAGTTCCACATCTGAATCTGAATCAATTGGCTTGAAACAATTCCAAACTGAAGTCTCCTCTGTACAAAACTGAGGAGGCTTCAGTTTCCTCTATTAAAAAATGAAAAATGAAGAAGAGCAAAAATAAAAAATTATGAAGTCTCCTATGTTAAAAAATTTTGAATCCATATATACAAAAATCATAAAAACAGAAAAACGGTGATGAAAGAATAAACTTCGTCTCCTCTATTTTGAATCCATATATACAAAAATCAGAAAAACAGAAAACGGTAAAAAGAGCAACATCACACTATAAACTCAAAATGCTTGAAGAATACAGACCTGGTATCTCCGGCAAAGAACAGACGGTGACGAAAAAAAGGAGCTTGAATAACACAGATTTCCGGTGAATGAAAAAATGTTCGGTGACCAAAAAGACAGTAGAACTGATTTCTGACGTTTTATTTGATTCTCTGGTGATTGGCTGTGCGGATAAACCTCTGTCGATTGGTTGCGCAGGTGACCTCCGGTGACTACTTGCACTTGACCTCCAACTCCAACAGCTGAAAAAATGAAGAAGAGAGTTTAGGGTTCGTTAGAAGCAGACAAGAAACATTTACGATATGGTAGCACCATATCAATTCAAATAATGAACACATAGGATGCCATGTCACTGCCACTTCGGCGCCTTATTGGCATCAACGAGTTGCAGCTCCATGAAATGCCAAATTTGGTGTTGCTCCAAGCCATGCCTTCCCAATTTCCAAGGCGTGGCTTGAAGCACCGTTTTCTATGGAAAATGATTCCAAACAAACGCTCATTTCCTAGAGCATCGTTTTTCCGATGTGGCGTTGTTGCTCTAGGAAATGACAACGATGCCAAACAGCCGCTAAATAACAATAAATTAAACTAATTGTTGATAATTTTACACTAATTTTTTGATAATTTTCAAAAATTAATGACCAAAACTTAGAAAATGACAGTAAATTACAATAAATTATACTTCTTTTTATAAATTTAAATAATTAATGTTTAAAATTTGGAAAATAACAATATACAATAAAAATTAAATATTAAATAACAATAAATTACACTAACTTCTGATAATTTTCAATAACTAATGATTAAAACTCAGAAAATAACAATAATTATCACAAAATTATTCCACTTTAAATAAATATAAATATCAATTTTAACAATATAAATATTTATTAATCATAATTATAATTTCAAAATTTTAAAATGGGTTTGAAAACTTATTAAAAAATGGAGATCGTTTGTGTATTATTAAATAATGGAAATTCTTTGAGAGAAAATAAATGATAAAAATAATAAATAAAATAAATATTTTATTTAATGAAATAACTGATAAAAACATTTAAAGTTTTTCCAAAAATTATAAAATAATAATATTAAATAATTATTTGAAACCAAATAATTGATAAAATAATAGTCAACGATTTATTTGAAGAAATATATATTATTTTATAATTTAAAATAATAATTTATGAATGTAAATTAATGTTCTAAATATAAGGATCATTATAGAAGTCAGCGACCTAATTAGTACGTCTGGTCCAGGTTTTGGCTTGTGCCATAGCCTAGAATGGGTGGCTCGAGCCCATTATAAGATTGGTAAAGGACATGGTGGATGTTAGCTATGTCAATCGTACCAACATTGCTCAGATTTTTATATAATATTTTATTATACCGGTAAGTGTATATGTGCTTTGCACATGACATGTTTGATAATGATGATAGTAAATAATATGTTTTTAAAATTATCTATAAATTTAATTCTTATTTATCACTTTTTTTGTTTAATATTATAAATATACGATATTAGAGATATGCCCAAATGTCTTCTACATTTTTTTTGTATTTTTTATACTTTTGTTTGTTGTCATCTTTTTTAATTTTCATTATTATTTAATTACAATATCAAGGGTTTACACGTTTAACCAGGTTGAATTGTGATTTACTACCAAATAGGAAAACAACTTTGTTTTTTGTTGATTTAAAATTTATATTTTATTTCTATGATCAATAAAAACAATTATTTTTTGGCACACTTATTTTTTATATGGTCAATTAGTATAAGGGTCAATGAAAATGAGAATTAATACCCTAAACATAAGACTTAATGAAAGGGAATTGAAAGAGGAGAAATGTAAAAGTTCAAATTACATTTTATGCCCTCGCAATTGGAAAGGCTATTTTAAAAAATATGGGTATTCTATCCAATAATAGAATTCAATGGATGTTATTGGGAGTTAATACCTTAAATATAAGACTTAATGATAAGGATTTGAATGAGGAGAAAAGTGGTTATTCAAAACATTTCTATCATTACAATGAAAGAGTGACTAATTTGAAAAATGGGGGTATTTTAGTTAAACAAAAAAATTTCACTCTCGTTCACACTTTTAATAATAGTATAGATGGAGTCTTAAATTTTCTATTCATAATTGTCATTCATTTAGTGTACTATCTCAATTAAAATTTTGTTTTATTAAAATACAAATCTACCCCCATACTAGTTCAAGAAAATAAGACCCATTCACACTTCTATAAGTAGTAGAGATTTAGCATCAAAACATACAATCAAGTCTATGAATGGACTGCATTGTATTCAAATCATGGTTTTCAAAATCGGGACCGGTTCCATTTTTCCCCAAAATCGGATTTTTGCAAAAAAAAAAATGTTGATTTGGCTAGCAAATCACTGACCCAAGCGGTTGAACCAATCGAACCGTTCAACAGTTTTGGTCGTTTTTCCATTTTTTAAATTTTTTTCATTTTTTTGTTAAAACAGGTCGGCTGTTCGGTTCGAACGGTCAAACTGTTCAACCCAAAAACCAGACCCCAGACTAGTTCAGCCTCCGGGCCGGTTTCAAAAACCTTGATTCAAATATATGTTGTATTTGAAAAGCCCAACCCAAAACTTCCATCTTCTTCACCAGTATATAGCTACAATGGTTGCTCGATGCAGAAAACAGAGTAGGGCAAACTGGAGGCAGGAGGCCATCCTCCACGTTTTTCACCCATTCACACTGTATTCGCGCCGGAAAAACATAGATTTTCCACTCGGTTTTGGATTTTCATTGGGTGGTAACATGCACCCCTATTTCGGTTTTTTTACGCCTGACATACTTTATTCAAGTTGGAAAGAGTCCAAATGACATTGGAAGAGTACGATTAACATACCTGGGATGCGATGTAAGAGGAAGAGGAACCATTCATAATCTGCTACTGTTCTGATTGAGTGCTCAGCCCTTGTTCTGTGAATGTCCAGCCAGTCTTCTATGGGTCTTTGAATCTCCACAACCTGTTGTGACTCACCAAGTGTTTTACTTGGAAACTTGATTTGTTTGGTAGGGGAAGAAGAAAATTTTCATTTTAACTTGGTTAGGAAATTAGAGAGAAGTTTGAAGGAGAAAGAGATGTATGAGGTGAAACGAGAAACGGGAAAGAGATGTCAGATGTTAGATCCCTTTAAAAGGAAAAGAATCCAAGAAGTTTGAAGTTCTAAATGTTTTATCAATTAAGAACTTCCTCACTTATCATGAATTTAAGGTTGTTGGGGTGAGGAAAAATAAAAAATTTATAAAATTAGGAAAGGGGATTTTAGAGCAAGTTTTAGAGAGGAGAAAGATTGCCATGTGGACTAAAGCGCTTTGTATATATAATATAGATACTATATATACGGGTGATTAAGATATGGGCTCTGCATACATGGTTTTTAAAACCGACTCGGAGACTGAACCGGTCAGAGGTTTGATTTCCGGGTCAAACGGTCTGACCAATCAAACCGAATAGTCGGCCCATTCTGACAAAAAAAAAAAAGAATTCAAAAAATTCAAAACCATTGAACGATTCGAACGGTTCAACCGCCCGGGTCAGCGATTTGCTGACCAAATCAATGATTTTTTGCAAAAATCTGSTTTTGGGGAAAACAGACCGATTCCCAATTTTTTTGATCCGACCGTCCGGTCCTGTCCGGTTTTGAAAACCATGTCTGTATAAGCATTTGGTTAAGATCTGATTTCTTTGCATTCCTTAACTGGACTTGTTAAACGGATTCACCTAACCTGGTACGATTTAGGCCAAACTTTTTTCATGCAGGACTTCATTGGACCAAGGTTTAAAATTTTGTAATGTATTGGTCCTTATGCCAATACATTTCGTTTTTGTAGGAGTCTGGAACACAACGAAATCAATGGTTTCATTTCTTTTCGTCTATATCAGTTCAATACATGTCCATATAGGGCCATTTTGGATATGTATCGAACAAGCCAATACATTCCGTATCTCCCCCCCCCCCTCTTTCTAATAACTCATTTATTTAATGCTATACTAAATATGTCTTAAATTAACTCCTTTATTTAATGTTCAAATTCAAATTCGAATCTATACTATGTTTTATTACATATAGCAAGATGGTCCACATCAGCATGCCCCTCCTTGCTCCATTACCCCCACCTTGCATTTAGACTTATTCATGGGCCGTGCTTTGGGCCCAACTTTACCCTGTCTCGGGCTTGGGCTTCAGACTGGGCCCATTAGAATTTTGACAAAGGCCAAGCCCGATCCTGGCCCATGAACAAGTTTACCTACATTCTCTTTAACTCTCTCTCCTTTCCCTTTTCCACCACTACCATTAAGCCATGTCACCATTCTCAACCCAATTACCTAAAAATATTCATAGAATCTCTCTCCTAGGGTATCTCCTCTAAGCTATTAGGAATTTATTATGTTATCCCACTCCCCAATCAATTCATAAAATCTCTCCCCCTAATCTATATCCACTGTTTCTCATTTAAAAATTCATATAAATTAATAAAAAGTTAAATATGGTTAATAATTAATCTAACACATATTCAATGAGTATTAAATAGTGTTATTACCAACAATTAATAAATTACCAAAATTAAATATTCTTATTAGTACAATTAATAAATTACAAAAAAATAATAAATAGTATTATTAATTAACTCATCAGGACTTTTTAAAGTATTTTTGGTAAATACAGTTATATTCATGTAAATTAACAACATTTTATAGATACTGAAAACTCTTTAAACTAATTTCTATAAAACTGAGAATTATATTTAACAATTACCAAAAGTATAAAATTTAAGTTATTGCTATTATTATAGTTAATAATCGAATGTAGATAGGGGAATAATTATACAGATGTAATAAAATTTTCAACATTTTTCATTAAACTTCATTTTCATAAAATAACATTTTGGAAATTAAAAGATATAAACTTTTTAAAAGTTTATTTAAAATGTATTAAATAGTTATTAAAAATTGTTATAATATTTTGGAAAATATATTACATTTGATAGATTTTGGAAAACTATTGGAAAATTATGTAATTTTATTGTAAATTATTAAAGATAAATGACATGGGAAAGAGAAAAAACATAATTTGAAACAATAATTATGCAACTTATTAAGATAAATTAGTATAAAATTGGAAAAGAAAATTATTGATTAGTTTGTATTAGAAAATATACGATAAATTAGTGTAATTCTGTGAGCAACCATTTAAAAAGAAAATAAAATATTTAATAACAATTTAAAAATAAATTTGAATAAATTTTCAAAATTACACAAATGTAATAAATATTGCAAAATTTTCATAAAAATACATTTTTTAAAATTAAAGACAAATTAGTGTACTTTTAGAAATTTACCATGTGGCTAATACTCAGTATATCATTTTGATCATTTTTGTCATCAATTTGAATATTGGGTTGACGGGGAGTGGGTGTCTTGTCTTAAACCCGCCCAACATTGAGGATAAGGCGGGAGAAATTCGAGGGTTCCTCATCTTTGACGAGGAGTGGGTGCCTTGCCCCCATGAACTCTTCTGACATTGAGGAGTGGTTGCCTTGCCCTGAACCCACTTGACACTAGGGACGGGGCGGGGATGGGGTAGAGTGTCTTGACTATGGTGCAAGGAGAGGGATGGGGTGCCCCACCCCGTTGCCATTCCTATATAATTGTTAATTATTAGTGAAGTTAATAAAAATGTTAACTTTTATAATTATTTTTATTTATTTAAAATCAATCCAAATTTCATTTGAAAACAATAAAAATAATATCAATTATTAAAATTACTATAAATGATTAATAAAATTAATTTTATTAAAAATATTTGTTCATATTAAATTAACAATACTTATTTTATGTAAATCAACATTAAATGGAAAATACAATTATTAAAATTTTAAATATTAACAATAGCTTTGAATACTTTTAGTTAATTAATAGCAAATTTTGATAATTAGTTTATCAATTAATTAATAGTAACTAAAATTATTAAATATTCCAGATTTTTTCGTGCATCGCACGGGTTCCAACTAGTATAGCATATAGGCCACATTAGCAATCCTCTCCTTGCTCCACTACCCTAACCTTGGCTTCTCCTTAACTCTCTCTCTCTCTCTCCTTCTTCCCTTACCACTTCCTAACCCTTCCATGTAGCCACATGGCAGCCCTTTCCTCCTCACTAGAGTTTCACTTCAACTCCTTCTCTCTCATGTCCCTGATCACTTAGCCAACCCCCCTCATAAAATTTCTAATAGACTATCTCTCCCACCTAAAATTCCTCCTAAAACACCATTTAATCTATCTTACATGCCCAATCTAGCCATGTGACACCACTAACCCCTATTTTCTCCTAAATTATCTCTTATTATCTCTAAATCCTACTTATATCCTTAGGGGATGTTTGGCATCATTGTCGTTTATTGGAGCAACGACGCCACATCAGCGCCACATCGGAAAAAATAGTTCTCTAGAAAACTGGCATTTGTTTGTTTTTTCATAAAAAGCGATGCTCCAAGTCATGCCTCGAAAATCGGGAAGCCATGGCTTGGAGCAACGCCAAATTTGGCGTTTCTTGGAGCTACAACTCGTTGTTGCCAACAGGGCAGTGATGTGGCATTGGATAATGGGTACCAGTGCTGAAAACGTTTCCTGGAGCAATAGTACCAAAAAGAAAAAGTTGCTGTTGCTCCAGGAAATGTCCTACCTGGCAACAACGGTTATAGACAAAAATAAAGGCACCGTTTTTCTGAAAATGGTGCTGCAACTGCAACATCGATGCCAAACATATACTTAGTTATCTCTAATTTATGAAAGACTTTCTCTCCTAAATTATCTTTAATATAATTCCTATTTATCCCCTCCCCCACTTTTTATCTATATCTATCTAAAGAAGTTTTGAATTAAAAATTTTAATAATCATCTATATGTAATAACAAAATTATGTAATAACTTTAAAATATTTATCAAAAACAAAAAAATAATTATAATAGATTTAATAATGTTCAGATTCTTAATGATTTTATATTTTTATGAAATTCATAGTAAAGTTGTGTAGTAACAACATACATTATAATTTTATGGATTAAAAATGTTAGTAACAAAACTATTTAAATTTTATTTAAATAATAAAAGTTAAAAAAATTAAGATATTATTTAAATATTTCAACAACAAAATATTTTGAATAAATATATCAAAAATAGCTAAATAATTACATAACAAAATATTTAATATTATGTAAGAAATAAATAATATTTTAAAATTCCAATAAAAAATATTTAATTTTCTTTTAAATAATAAAACTTAAAAAAATTAAATATTTCAAATAAAAATATATTTTTTAATATTTAAATAATTTTGTTATACTTATATAAAATTTATATTTATTGTTATTAATATATTTTTATAATTTATTTAAAAATTTTAATATATTTATGCATATCTTGATTTTTCATCCATATCTATCCATATATCCAAAAGAGTAACTTGACATATCTCTTATACATTTGCACTTCCAATACTTTAAACATTGCATTGGATATCGAATCCAATTCAAACATTATAATGTCTGTCTCGAAGGAAAAGTACAAAACTGGTGACTGACAACGGGTTTACAGAGATCAAATTAACTACTTTAAACGTGTTTTCTTTGCTTCTAGCCATTGGCATTTGGGATTCTTAATATGCTTAGCTTAACAGTTTAAGTACGCCCTCATACGTGGGATTCTTAATATGCTTAGCTTAACAGTTTAAGTACGCCCTCATACGTGGGCCACTTTTACCATATATACTTTTATAGGGTACACTTGCTGAAGGTCAGTTGAGGATGATGTATATTACTTCCATACCCCCATATGCACTGCATCGTTTGTGCTTATTTCCCAGGCTTTTAGTATTGCTGTTAATGGCGGGAAAAAAGAAAAGCCTATTACAGACTACAGAGACCAGTTCCTTCTGGCTTCTTCCACTCCTACTCCCTTGGTTCGCATTCGTACTCAAGCCATTCCATAAATATAGACCAAGCTCGATTTTCCTTCTACTGCTGTTCAACCCATTAGTCCAAAATTTCGCCTGAACTTCTCATTCAGAGGGAAATAAAAAAGATGGGATGGTCTCATCCAGACATTTCTCTGGAAGATCTGCTAAGGTTGATCAAAGGGTTTGTAGATATCTTAATTCTGGCATCTGGGTATCAATCATCAGGTCTTCCTGCTATTTGGGATGCTCAAAATGTCAAAAAAGTCGTGAGTTGGGGCATTTTCTTCGAAAATGTGAGTGCATCCTTTATTTTTCTTTGTGTGCGTTATTTTACAGATGCCATTGTAGAAGTGTTATGAAACATTTTTCCTATTATTTCTTTAGAATTTCAAATTTGTACGAGCAAAAACATAAAACAAACCACTATATGATTTCTGGTCATAAATACTGAAGAAGTCTTGGTACTTTGTCCACGAGAGAAAAGTTTGAGAAAACATCACTTGGCCTAGTGCCTGTTGGAGCTGCAAGTGAACTGTTGGTGGATTTTACTTTTATTGTTGTGTGCTTTGAAGACTAAGAATTGCATATTCTTTTCCTTAAATATGGCCTTTAGTACACATTTTATCTCTTTATGCCACATTACTAAACTTGTGATGTCCCCTTGGTTAATTTATAATATAATTTTAAGCTATTTGGACGATGATTATTCTGGTTGTTAACTTTGTGTAGGTATTCAGACGCTTAAGAGGCTTAGATGGTTATGAAGACTCAGTGAAGGAAGTTGATGCAGCTTTACTTGAAATGACATCCAATCCTTATTTCCCTCAGGTCATGAGCTGCCCTTTTCTTTTCGTTTTTTTCCTTTTTGTCAAGCATTAAAATACATTCTTAAGCAGTTACTTAAAAGGAAAATATACACATAGGGTTGCTTGTTTTCAGTTCATTCACTGACAATCTGATTGTTTTGCTATCACTGACTACTACTACTACTACGAAATTACAGGGTCTCAAACGTCTGTCATCTGCAACTCTTAGCAGAGCTAGATATTTTGTTTTCCATCATCTACTTAATACCTTACCTTTGAGTGATGCACATCTAAGTGCTGTGCTAAGGGCAGCTGTTGAAATGGATCTGGATGACCTTAGAGGAGGAGAGTATGATTGCCTTAATGTGTATCTTGACAAATTGTTGCTGCAGACCACATCGTTAAATCTGGTTTCTGAAAAAAGCCTACCTAATTCAATGACTTCATATCCAGATATTGTTTCATCATCTCATGACCAAACTGTACACGGTTCAATGCACAATCTTTGTGGCACAGAAAATGGAACGGATCATGAGCCTCTTTTCAATCTTTCAAACCTGAATTCCAAGAAACCCTGTAGTGGTAACCACTCAGAGCTTGTCATTCAAGAACTTTCAAAGAGGCAAATTGCAGTATCATGCATATCATCAGTTGAAATTGGCTTGGACATTCTCTCCAGGGCGACCAATGGTAGCAAATGTGTTGACGCTGGTAGTCACCTTTTGGAAGGGCAATTATACTATAGTAATTCTCCACTGTAAGCAGGATATCCTTCCTCTTTTTCTGTAAATCATTTATGTAGCATTGTAGCATCATAAGTCCTTATCTGTTTACCTGGAAACTCCATATAGGAATCCAAGATTGTGATGTTTTTCTGCTGTGAGGATTTATGTTTTCCCTTCTTTTACAATTAACAGGAAACATTTGTTAAAGGAAATGAAAGAGGAATTAAAGTAATAACATCCATCAAACACAGGTATAGCCATTGAGATGTTGAGAATGGATAATAATTTGCAACAAAAAAAAGGTAGCAATAAAAAATTGTACTATTTACTTATCAAAAAATAAAATAAAATAAAAAATTGCAGTGCAAGAAAATGAGGTGTCTAGCCCAGATGCTGCAACTTTGCATCATAATATAAGCTTCTCCCAATGGTACCAACCCATCCTTGATGCTGAACTCTCCATCAAGCACTTTACAACCAAGATCAATCATGTTTGGCACTCCATGCCTGTATTGGAATGCAACATTTTTGTCCATATGCACTAAACATAGGTGCTGGCCATTGGCATCTGGTAATAACATTTTTGCCTCAAGGTGATTACTGATACTTTGGTTTCTGCTGATTGCATTAAAAAGCTGCCACAAAACGTGTATTTTGTCTCATAGCAATAAAATGGGGATTCAAATCCGAGAGTGGCCACATTGTGCAAAAAAGTTTTTTTTGGAGGTTAGGTTTGTATCCGGTCCACTTTCCACACCTCCCAAGAGCTTGGGGCTCAGATGGCTGACACCAGCACTGGGTGATGGCCATTTTAGCAACAGAGGCCGTTAAAAAATATATTTCTTATTACCAAGTTTCAAAATTTTGATACGTATTGGGCCATATCGTATCGTGGGCTTCCCGATACGCCCCTACAGGGGGTGTTTCAGGGTCTAACCCGGTTCAGGGGGTAGACGGACCTTAAACCGACCCCTCTGAACCAGGTTGGAAAAAAAAACTAAAAAAAAGGGGATGTGAGCCTTGATACAGTCCAATATGCCCCTACTGGCGTATCAAACTGTATCAATATTTTGAACCTTGCTTATTACTGAAATCTTGGAGGCAAATTTTGTTGATGAAGTTTAAAGTGGGGTTTTCAACTATTAATCAAATTTTCACCTTATTATGTAGTCACCTAGTATGTTTTTTGCACTGGTGGTTGTAACCTATAGATACTTATTGTTGCATTTGATATTATTCTTGTAGAGAGTCTAGTGGGATTCTGCCAAACCCCAAGCTTTCCCCAAATTTCCTACACCCAAGCTCCAGTACACAAAGGGAAACTAAAAAAAGGAAGGAAAAAGGAAAATAATAAAAAGAATTAAACATGGTGATGGGTCTCTAATGTGTAGGTCTTTCCTCAGAAAATTCTAGCATTGCCTTGCTGGTTTGGAATGAACAAAGTATATGTTTGTCTTGCAAATCAGGAGAAAAGATCAATTTGTGGAATTTGCAGTATTGAACAGGTGGAGATCAGGGAATCTCTCATATATGCTTGACAAAAGAACTATTAGACTGGTCTCAGGTGCTAACTTGATATTTTCTGCCCCTAAGGTTCAATGGCTTCAAGTGTTTGATCAACTGAAAATTTCAATTGGAAAGTTTGGCGATGATCTACTTGAAGTAATTGTAAGTTTAACTACTGAGACGATTTGAGCATTATATGCATTTATGCTATCTTCTTGATAATTGAGTTCTTTTGGCTATTTAGACTTTAAATTCCACTATGTAACTAAGCACATATGTTGATTAAACTACAATTTATGCTATTACAGTTGGAATATGCAGTCAACATTTTCAAACATGTAGATACATTGTTATTTTGGAACTGAATTTATAGAAGATGAAGTACCACTAATGATACAGAGGCATGCTGAATTGTTGTCAAATTTTCTGGGAAACACATTTCAGAAGAAATTTTCCTAGGCTAATAAGATTGTGTGGGAAAAGATTAATGAGCTATAGGGCAGAGTCATTTGGGCTTCTGAATGATGATGGCTGATACCTCAATGTCAAGGTGATAGCTACTGCAGTTTATCTTTGTTTGCTTATGTAACTATAGTTAATAGACATTCTAAGCTTAAGACAAATAAGAGTAACAAAAGGAAAAATGGAAAAAAAATTCAACCCTTATAATTCTCAACTATCTAACTATTTCGGAGCCATATGAATCTTGTCTGACCATTGAGACTAGCAATTTCCCCGAATTCTTGGTAAAATTAGATGCAAGTTTAAATTGAGAAAGAAATACCTTGTATAAATTCTCCCCCACCCCCACATAAAGTATTTGGTCCTTTCTTTGGATGGCTAAACACCAATTCTTAGTAAGTCAGCATGCTGAAAACTCCATCCTAGGTTTAAATTTTGTGTATCAAGAGTTTGTATCAATCAAAACTCATTTTTTTAATTTTGTTTGGTTTGATAATTCAACTGTAGATATGTCACATCATATATTAATGTTTAAAAAAACTGAAATCATATAACTCAGTTTTTAGAGTGTCAGTGGCCCTGAAATCTGATATGGATCAGTTGATATGCACTGATAAGTTGCAATATTTTGAACCCTGCAATGACTAAAGCACCATTTGACTAACTCATCCATTTCAACATCATGAAAATCCAATTTGGTGCAGTTCTAATTTTAGAATTGATGTTGACTGTAGCTTTGCTTTCTATTTGGAGTTTGGAAGGTTGTTGACGTTTATTTTTTATTTTTTAACAGGAGCTCTCCTTATTGGGGTGTATAGCAAGCAGATGGAGTTGTATAATAGAATACTTCATGTCTGTTTCTTATGATGTCCTTAGTATCTCAAAGCAATACCATGAAGTGCACAACTTGCTTCAGGGAAGATCTCAATGTCTATATCCCAAAGAGGAAAAGATGGAGTCAAAGGTACCTTAATCTTCTAAATTTTTATTTCTTGGGAAGTTTTTTTATTTCATTTTAATCATTAAATGAGCAAAAGTAAAAAATAGCAATAATAAAAGAGAAAAATTCTACATGCTGATACTGTTCTGTTTTCTTTAGCTGATACTGTTCTGTTCTCTTTTATTATTAACTTAGCAATAATAAAAGAGAAAAATCTCATGTTCCCTGTTTCATAACATTCTTGTGTCATTGCCTTATTGTTTTATTTTATATTTGAAAACATTCATGACAGCTATGCACTAATTGCTTTGTTGACACTTTTTTTTTTTTTTTTTCTTTAAGTTGTTTTTTCCATGTAGGGGTATCACTGGTATCTGAAAATCTGAGTTCGGATTCAAGATTTGACATAATTGAACCGAATTTGGATATGACCTGATTTGATTGAACAAATACCCGAACTGATATAGTCATATACTTTATATAAATAACATATTTATATTGTACACATTTGTAAAGAGACTGGGCCAAATGGGCCCTAACAGCCTCTTATGTGATATCATTTATTTTATCTTTTATTTTATGTTGATGGGCCTGTTATTTGTTCTTATTTTATTTCCTTTATGTAACTGCCAAGCTGGCCACCCACTTAAGGGTATACTTGTCATCATCAATTTGTTTTTAGAGATTAATAAAATAGGGTTAGAGGAGAAGGAAGACTGATTCAACTTCTTCTCTTACCTCTTCTCTTCGACATACACAGTTCTTGCACTATCATTCAGATCTGATTTGTACTGCTAATCACTGATTTTAAACCTGATATTAGAGAACTGATTCACATCTTGGTATTAGAGTGGGTTCAGTTCCTCTTTCTTATTTTTTTCTTTTGTTCCTGTACACTCTAAAATCAAGAGAGTGTATGGAGAGATAGGTTCTCTATAGTATAGAGAATCACTTGCCTAGTTGGTAGAAGGGTTTGGAGAGTTTAGTTCTGGCCAGATTTTGCCAAGAAGTGATGCTGTCTT
>NW_010729112.1:2427721-2441135 GCF_000365185.1 Nelumbo nucifera | reverse complement strand
CCCACTTAAGGGTATACTTGTCATCATCAATTTGTTTTTAGAGATTAATAAAATAGGGTTAGAGGAGAAGGAAGACTGATTCGACTTCTTCTTCTCTTACCTCTTCTCTTCGACATACACAGTTCTTGCACTATCATTCAGATCTGATTTGTACTGCTAATCACTGATTTTAGACCTGATATTAGAGAACTGATTCACATCTACATTAATTACCTAAAATAATTAATTAGTTGAATCTGAGTATAGGGGATGCTCCAGTTGAAAAAAAAAATTATTGTAGGCAGTAGACACATGCAGGGCACTATTGAGTAGTTGGATTAGTCTCTTACCATAAAAATGGCTGCATGTGCAACAAGACCAACTATGAGAAATCCATTGATCCACATGTGATGTGTAAACAACACAAGTCGTATACCATAGCCAAGGATTAAAATATCGACACGATACGCCCGATACGGGGCATATCGTATCAATATTAGACAGCACCGATACGGGATACGCTACGACTGCAGGTGTATCCTGCCAGTCGTGTGTACCGGTCCGATACGCTACCGTATTAGCGCATATTGCATAATATCAGCTGATATGCGTCGATACAGAAGCATATCGACCATGGTTTCGATGAATGACACAACGTCTCACAATAAAAAAACGGGAGGAGACTCGAACCCAAGTTGGTCAATGCCAAGGCGCGTGTGTACATTAACCACAAAGCCATTTGTTATTTCATGTTTAATAAGTGTAATAAAATAACTTTTATTAAACTTAATGTTTATATGCAAACAAAAAACACCATACATTTATTTTCAAAAACTTTAACTATAAATTAAAAAGAACAATATTCAAAATTAGTATTTTATAAATCAATGGAATAAATAATTTATAAAATCCATACACACATAATTATTAAAATAATTCTTAAATGATTATTTTAAGTTAAGATATATAAAGATAAAATATTAATAATGGAATAATTATTTTAGTAATTAAAATTTATAATGGAATAAATAATTCTTAAATGATACGCATTTTCAAAATTTTAATTGATTTGATATATTTTAAGTTAAGATTATATATTTTTATAAATTATTAATTGATATTTTAATTTACATTTTATAATAACACATTTGTTGTTTACAAAATATAAATATTACTTATCAAACATTTAAGAATTAAATTTTTAGCTGAATTTTTTGTTAATGTTAAAAAATAAAAATTGTAAAATAGAAAAAAATGATATAATAATTCAAACATAATAGTTGCATATGCTTTATGCCTTACACTTTAATAGATAATAAAATAATATTGGCTTTTTGTATGTATTAATTTGTAAAACTCTATATAATATTTGCCTTGGACTCTTGATTGATGCATTATTAATACAATTGTTTAATATCTACATGTCTTGCTATATTAATTATAATATATTTCTTCATATGTATATATATATATGTATATATATATAGCATTTAAATATACAATTCCTATGTATTGATATATTGTTTATAGTTATTTTGACATTAAACTTAATGCTATTAATATATTTATGGAATTTGTGTGCATTTTCTTATTGTATCCAAGCATTTCCATATTTTTTGTTCGTATCCATGCGTTTCCCAAGCGCACCCGTATCTGTATCCAAGTTGTCCGATACGATACTCAATACCGATACTTTAATCCTTGATTCCACCCGAAGCAATCAGATCCTCTTCAGACAGTTGTCTCAATCTGCATTGGAAGTGAGGATTCGGTGGAACTAGGATTGGATAAGTTAACAAACTTAATCCTGCAATTGAAAGAAGGGAGACAAGTGGAGGAAAAAGGGAATAATCGAGGAGAAACAAAGTAGAACTAAAAACTCTTAGGAAGAAAGCAGGAAAAAGGGACCTAAAAAGGAATACAATGGCTTCAATGGGGATTATAGGATAGAAATTCAGGAGGTAGTAGGACAAACAAGGGAAATTCCAGAAGAGAGGCTTAATGAAAATCTTAAGCTGGAATGTCAGTGGGTTGGGAGGTCAGCTCAAAAGAAACTTAGTGAAGGAGACCTTAGAAAGAGAAAATCCGGACATAGTCATTCTACAGGAATAAAAAAAAAGAGACAGTAGACAGGAAGCTAATGAAAGCAATATGGGCAGGGGCAGTAGAGCCAAGGGGAACCCATGGGAGCCATGGCCCCCCTATGGTTCAAAAAACCTCTACTGTAATACAGCTTTCTATGTAAATTTTCCCCTCCGCCCACTCTCCACCTCAATGGTTGGCCCCCCCTATGGGTCCATCCATACTTCATTTAGGTTTTGGCCCCCCTTATAAAAATTTCCTGGCTCTGCCCCTAAATATGGGGATAAGGGGTAAGAAATGGACATCTTTTCCTACAATGGGATCTTCAGGAGGTATCATCTTAGCTTGGAATGAGAATAACCCTAATTAAATCCACTTTAGCAAATCTCCCAGTGTACTACATGTCAGTGTTTAGGATGCCACAAAGGATAGTGAGTAAAGTTGAAAAAATCACGAGGGATTTTCTATGGGAGCCAGGGGAAAAAAAGAAGGATCATTTGGTTAGATGGGAGAAGGTGAGGAAACTGAAAGAGGAAGGGGTTTGGGAATAGGTAATGTTAGAATGAAGAATCAGGCTTTGCTGAGCAAATGGCTCTGGAGGTTTCCAAATGAAAATGAGAAATTATGGCACAAAGTGGTTGCAAGCATTCATGGCATGTTGTGCAGCAGATGGGATGCTGGATGTCTCCGTAGGGCTAACTTGGCTGCTCCCTGGAAGGCCATCCATGATGTTCTCCCTACGTTCCTTAATTTTATTAGGTATGATTTGTATTCTGGTAGTAAAATCAGATTCTGGGAGGATTTGTGGATTAGGGATACTCCTTTAGGGGAGAAATTTCCTTCTCTTTGTGATCTGTCTAGGTTCAAGGGTAAGCCTATTTCTGATTTCCTAAACCATCATTCTCACCTTCCAGGATTGAATTGAAACCTTGGTTTTAATAGGAATCTTAGAGAGTCTGAACTGTTAGCAGTCTTTGAGTTGTTAGGATTGCTGAATTCAGTTTTCTTAGGGGAAGGTGGGCCAGATTCTAGAATTTGGGGTCCTAATTCTGATGGATCTTTTTCTTGTAAATCCTTTCTACATTCGATGGTTGCCACACAGTCTTTTCTTTAGTTTATAGTCAAAGAAATTTGGTGCCCTCCTATTCCCCCTAAAATCAGTGCTTTTTGTTGGGAAGTCTTTCATGGTTGTATTAATACCTTTGATGTACTTCAAAGGAAAAGACCAAATTGGTGCTTGTCCCCTAATTGGTGTGTCCTATGTAAGTCGAATGGTGAGATTGTTTTCCACCTTTTATCATGCCTTTTTGTCAGTTTTATTTGGAATTGGTTTACTTCCCTTTTTGGGTGCAGGTGGTCCTCTCCTGACAGGATGGAAAATTTATTAAACCCTAATGGTTTCAGTGGTAAGACAAGTAGGGGAAGGATTCTGTGGAGGTGCACTAGAGCAGTAATACTTTGGACCATTTGGGAGGAAAGAAATGATAGAATATTTGAAAGTAAAGAAAAATGCAAGGAAGCTTTAGTTGAAACAATAACATTGAGGGTGGCACATTGGGTAAAAAGCTTAAAGCTATTCTTAGATTTTAAAGTTGAAGACTTTTTCAGGGTTTGGGGACTTATTGCTGCTTCATCATCTATGAGGCGACAGGTTTGTGAGATCTGGTCCCCTCCAACAGAGGGTTGGAAGAAGCTGAATTTCAATGGGAGTTGTGTGGGTAACCCAGGCCCTTAAGGTATTGGGGGGGGGCATTAGAAATGAAAATGGTTCCATTATTGCTTTGTCCTCCGGTCCTGTGGAGGAGGGTGATGTGGCTAGGGCAGAGTTTCTAGCTGCAGTATATGGGGTTGAGAAGGCCAAAGAGTTGGGGATTAATAGACTGATCATTGAGGGAGGCTCAAAAACTGTGATAAAATGGTTGCAGAAAGGGGAAGGAGTGACTTGGCAGCTGAAGAATGATTTCAGAAGGTTCAAATGGATGTCAAGGAATATGTCTATTCAAGTGGGTTGGGTTAGGAGATCGGCCAACAGTTTGGCTGATAGCAAAGCAAGGGGTTCAAAGAACAGATATGTTTTGGGCACATTTGTAATTCTGTCCTGGGTCAGCTTCTATGCTGATTTCTTTGCAACTTCTTGTTGTATCCTAAAGCATCTTAATTAATGAAAATTTTCAGAGTTATTGATCAAAAAAAAAAAAAAAAGAATGAAGACAAACTCATGGGCTTGGAGATTGACAAAGGAGAATTCTCAATCTTGGTCCTCTTCACCAACATTAAAGATGGGTTCAACTGGATCTTAATTGCATGGTCCTAATTCTCCCTATGAGAGGGAAAGATTCTGGGAGGAGTTGGATTCCTTGCATGAAGAGGAAGACATTCTGTGGTGTATAGCAGGAGATTTCAACGTCATAAGGTTAAGCCAAGAGCACTCAAAAGGTAGAGCTTCAACTCAAAGCATGAGAAAATTTTCTATGCGATCTTCCCCTCAAGAATGGGCAATCCACTTAGTCAAATATGTAGGAAAATAACATAAGTTGCAGTCTTGATAGATTTCTCCTCTCTCAAGAATGGATTGAGAATTTTCCCAATTTAATCCAGTAAATTCGGCCTCGATGCACTTCTGATCACTAGCCCTTAGTGCTGAATACTGAATTGATCACTAAAAGAAAATCCCCTTTCAGACTGGAAAAAGTGTAGGCCTTACACAAGGACTTCTCCAAAAATGTATATAATTAGTGGAAGGAATGTAATGTGGAGGGATGGGTTGGTTATAAACTATCACAGAAGCTAAAATTCCTAAAAAGGAAGTTAAAAGTTTGAGGAAAAGAAGAGTTCAGAGCCACTTAAGATGAGAAAAGGAGAATTCTTTTGGAGCTGGAAGAGTTAGATCTAAGGGAACAAAATGGCTCTCTAGATAACTCAGGCAATGTAAAGCCGTCTTGAGGAAACTGTGGGAGAAGGTAGTCAGAAGAGAGGAAATTTATTGGAGGCAGAGATCGAGAGTGAGATGACTAAATTAAGGGGACAATAACTCTAGATTCTTCCATGTTTATGCTTTAGGAAGGCACAGCAAAAATTTCATCTCCAAATTGAAAGTGGACCAAAGGGAAGTGGAGAATGCTGAGATCATAGAAGCTTTTCTTACCTTCTTCAGAAGTCTGTACTTTAAGGAGAGAAACTGCAGTCATTTCTTGAGGAGTTGGGAAGGCTCAACCCTGCCTTTAGAAAAGAAGACTTGGCTGGAAAGAAGCTTCGAAGTATCAGAAATTAAAGAGGCTGTTTTTAGCATGGATGGAGACAGGGCTCCTGGGCTAGACGGCTTCCCCTTGTTCTTCTTCAGAAGTGCTGGGATACTGTTAAAGAAGAGGAGGGGAAAAAAGAAATCATTTGGTAAGCTGGGATCAAGTTTGCAAGCCAAAGGAGGAAGAGGGTCTAGGTCTTGGAGTTGGACATCTAAAAGAAAAAAAACACTTCTCTTCTGGGTAAATGGCTGTGGAGATTCCCCATTGAATCCAATGCTCTTTGGACAGTTGCCATCACAAGCAAGTATGGATTAAGCAACAACAGACGGAATAGCAATCTCCTCTTGAACTGGGTAAAGTCTTCAAACCCTTGGAAAGGTATAGTCCCTTCACACCCTTCCTTCTTTTCTTTTGTTAGATATAGAGTGGGGAATGGTTCAAAAATCAAATTCTGGAGAGACCTTTGGTGGGGGAATTCTACCTTAGCAGCCTCCTTCCCTAGACTTTTCAACCTCTCCCTAGATAAAGACTCGAGTGTTTCCTCTTGTATTCCTGACCTTCCTGCTATCAACAATCTAAATTTACAGCTGAGAAGACCCTTAAGGGACCAAGAATTTTCTGATCTTGTGTTCCTCATCCAAGCTATTAAAGAGGTCTATATCTTCCCCCACTCCCTTGATACCCGAGTGTGGACCCTTCACCCAAATCGCGAGTTCTCTTCCAGGTCGCTATTCAAGGCTTTAACCACAGGGAAAGACAGCTCAACATTCCCTTCCAAGAAAATCTGGTGCAGCAACATCCCTTCTAGAGTTTGTTTTTTTATACGGGAAGCCTGCCTTCAAAGAATAAACACTTCTGATCTCCTTCAGAAGAAGACCTTGGGAAGACATTACATTTCTCCTCACACCTGTTGCTTGTGTCTGCAAGATGGAGAAACAGCCGATCACCTTCTTATACACTGTAATTTCACTCAAAAGATCTGGCAGTACTTCTTAAACCTGATAGGCTATCATTGGATTTTCCCAGAACACATTCAAGGCCTTACTCATCAGTGGCAAGGTTATGGTCCAAGCAGAAGAGGCAAAGTCTACTGGCAAACGGTGCTACATGCAGTAATGTGGGGAGTTTGGGAGGAAAGAAACAAGCGCTTATTTGAAAATAAACTCAGATCTCTCGATGAGTTAATTTCAGATATCTTCTATCTCTGTAACTTCTGGGTGGCTAATTCAGAGCTGTTCCAACATCTCTCAAATGATGATCTTAGCAGAAATATTCAAACATTCTTTTTTTCCACACTTCACTCAGACTCGCTTAAGACAACCGGTAGTATTCAGGGATGGTGGGATGATCTAACACTTCAACAGGAGTGCTGCAGGTAATCCAGGTTTGGCTGGAATTGGGGTTATCTTAAGAGATGAAAGAGGTGATATTTTCTGGGTTTTCAGTGGCCCAATTGGATTTACAGATTCAACCAAGGCTGAAGTGCTGGCTGCTTCAACTGGAATCAGAATAGTAAAAAGTTTGGGTATTCAGAATCTCTCCATAGTAGGGGACTCAGAAAATACCACCAAATAGCGAAAGGATATGGATTTGGTCCTTGGAGGTTGAGCCATTACTTGGCAGAAGCAAGGGACTCCTTGAATTGTCTAAATGCAAATCTGTTTTGGATCCCGAGGGAGTTAAATCCTATTGCAGATGGCTTAGCTAAGCTAGGTGCTCACTTAGAAAATCTGTATAGTGACAGAATTCCTCCCTTGTAATCTCTTTGGGGTTCTCCCCTGTTTCGTACATACTCTCATATTCTCTTCTAGTTTAATGAAATTTGGTTAAACCTTTCTCCAAAAAAAAAAAAATCTTAAATAGGTTATTCAGGAAACATGAATCATATGATTTGGTATATGGAATGGTTTCACCAAATATCACCTTAAAATTGTGCTATATAATAGTCAATGATATTAGAATTAATTTTTTCAGTTTAATATTTGGATTCATAGTATGAAGATATATCAGCTGATTTATACATCATTGCCACTCAAAGTAGGTGTTGTTTTGATTATTCTTATAGTGCTTCCAGTATTTTATATTTTTCCATGTCTCTACTTATCTATTTCTGGTTCTACTTGGTTCCTCTTGTTTCCTTGATCAGGAAAACAGCATTCTTGAGTATTTGACAGTGTTACTTAGTAGTCAACTTCACCAGTTATGGAAGATATCCCCGATCCTTGCAGCAGTTGCAATTCCTTCCTGGTATTTCTATGTATTCTTTTGTTTTACGTGATGTTCACTTGGACTGTATACCCGTCTAAACATGGCTCACAATGGCAGTAAATTAAAGATGATCATCTATGGTTGCTTATTCTTGTCTTTTCATCATGGTTTTAAAAGGCTTAAGACTTGAGGCATGAGTTGTACACCTTGAAGGGACACAAACAAAGGCTGCCTCAAGATAATAACGATCAAAAAAGAAAAGCTTAATCCTCAAGGTCCTGGTTTGAGGCCAAGGCCTCTATAGGCATACGCATTGTGCTTAAGGGAATTGGGCTATACAAGGGGTGATCCTCAAATGTTAGTGATCTAGATGTTTTTTAACACAAGAAAATTGTTTATTTCCTTTTAAAGCTTAACACATTTAGGGAGTGTTATTTTGGTTAATTTGACCATATAATATCAAATGGCAACATGATAATGCATGCCTGGTGTCTAAATATTTGTTCAATTTGTATTACTAATTTTTTGAAGAAAGAAGTAAGGTATTGTATTGAAATTATACTATAACGAACAAAAATAACATATATCTGTCCAGTAAGCTCCATGTACAGCCAGTAACTATACGGAGAAGCCTTAATCAAAATACTGATGATGTGGGATATATTTGAAGGAATCTTTTTTTTTTTTTGATAAATGAATGGATTTTATTGACAAAGGATTAAAGCAGTTACAAGCTCCCCTTGGGGGGCATGAGATGCAGCCACACCCTTGAGCCCAAAAACTGAAAGTTGAAATAATAATAAAAAAGGTATTACAACTCAGCCACAAAAAGAAACTTCCTTACAGCCCCCTGTTTAGTCAAGGCATCAGCCATGGCATTGGCTGACCTGCTCACCTACTGTATTCTGATTGTCATATTTCTTGTGAGCCACTTAACTTTCCTTAGTAAATCCATGTATTTCCAAATAGCAGAATCTGGATCCTGTAACCACCCTACCACCACCTTAGAGTCTCCTTCAATACATAGTCTGTTGACACCCAATTGACTTGCAATCTGAATTCCTTGTACAGCAGCTAGTAGTTCAGCTCTAGTAGAGTCTCCTGATCCCAGTGGACCTCAGAACAGAGATAATAAGTTGCCTGCCTCATTTCTCAAGGCCCCACCCACACCTGAGAGCCCTGGATTTCCATGACTGCCTCCATCAAAGTTCAATTTTATGAACCCATTCACAAGTGGAGACTGATCTGAAATACTTCTAGTGCTTCTTGTGGAGCTATTAGCCACTGCCAATCAGTTTCTCCATAGATCATCATAGGTATAAGAGTAAAATAAGTTAAGGGTTCTCAACCAATGTATTGCCCTTGTTAGAATGCACTCCTCTAGTTCTGAGAGACTTCTTTCTTTTTCATTGAAGATTCTGCTGTTCCTTTCTTCCCAGATTGTCCAAAAGGTGGCTGCTCTAACACTCTTCCACATAAATCTCCCCCATTTTGTTGGCCAAATAAATAGAGCTGGATCACAAAATAAGCTTACTTCATGCTGGTAGGTTCTACCTGCATGCAAACAAAGAGAAAATCCAACTCCAAATAACTGCAACCAAAGGACAAGATAGAAACAAGTGAGAGCAAGCCTCCCCACTAACTTTGTACAAAAGGCACCAGTTAGGGGACAGAACAAGAAAGGTCTTCTCTTTTGCAGGTTGTCCAAAGTATTAATCTTTCCATGAAACACATCCCAACAAAAAATAGCAATTTTGGGTGGCACCAGATCAAAAAATATTTGAAGGAATCCTTGGCAGACAACAAAGAATGCAGAGTAGCCATAGCCCAAACCACCACATTATCTAAAGAGCAAAACTTCCTTAAAAAATCCTTCCATTTCTGTCTTTCCACAGAACCCAACACACCATTGTGAGGAAGAGTATTCCAAAGCACCTTGCCCCTACCACTTGAGCCTGGCAGTTTCCAGGAGAGTAATAAATTAGGCAGAGAACTTGGCAGACACCAGCTGGCATTTAGTAGGGAACAGAAGTGACTGAATGGTTTATGAGTGGCATTACTATGAATGAAGAGATGATCAACAGACTCAGATTCCTTGTTACACATGACACAGTTCAGAGAGTCCAGCACCAAACCTCTCTTGATCAGCTGATCTTTAGAGAGACATTTACCATGAGCTGCCATCCAAACCAAGGAGGCCTTTGATGGAATGTGAGGGAGCCATATCTCTTTCCACAGAAAAGCCTGAGAACCACCAAAAGCCGGCTTCTAATAAAAGGACTTAACAGAGAAAATGCCATCACTGGACCATTTCTATAACCCTGAACCTTGATGATTTGGATATGGTTGTTGAGTCTGAAGTAGCTGGAACAATGCTAGCAGGTCTGAAAACTCCCAGTCATTGAGATGTCTCCTAAATTTAGGACACCAAGACCCTGTACTCCCACACCACTCAAACTGATCTGCCACCATCACATCCCTATCCTCAGCTATAAGAAATAGTGAAGGAAAAACCTCCATTAAGGCAGAGCTATTGCACCAAGGGTCTTGCCAGAATCTTATCCTTCTACCGTTCCCTACTTTCAGCCTCACCCCTTGAAAGAAACTAGGATAAATGTTCTCAATCCCTTTCCAGACTGAACGACCAGCAGAAGAGGGAGTAGGCCCAGGATCTCAACCACTATTTCTATTTCCAAACTTCTCCACAATCAGCTGCCTCCACAAGGCTTGGGGTTGAGAATTGAAGAGCCAAAACTACTGTTCAATTTATATTACTACTACTACTACTACCGTAAGTGCATGTGCTATGCACGTCTAGAAGTGATGAAAGAGCAAAACTGAAAAGTCTCTTGTTCAAGTTTTATGTGATTTAACTTATACTGGTTTATGTGTCTACAACTATACATCTCTTGTTCAATGTGTCTCCATGTTTACAAATTTCTATATACCATTTTTTTCTTTTTATTTCTAATTTTTCTTTATAAATACTGTTGAGAATGGTTAGACAGGGGTGTTTTTAGTCTTTTTCTCCTTTCTTATACTCTCTCAGTATTTGGGCACCCAGATAGGGGCCTTCTTGTAATTATTATTTTTTCAAATTATTAAGTAAACTTTTGAGGGTGTGAACAGTGAATAGCACACCTCTAGACACTTGCTCTCTTCTTTCTCTTCTTCTTCTCTTCTCTTCTTTCTTTCTCTCTCTTGAAACCCTAGTTTCTGCAACTTGGTATCAGAGCGGGTAGAAGCATCTGGGAGTTGGTTCTCTGCTGATCTCCTACCCAGAGGCGAATTGTTGATGTCAGATCGTCGCCTGATGACTTAGCAGCCCGTACAGGTGCCGGTGATAGTCTATGAAACCAGCATAGTTTGATTCGCCCTTATTTTAGAAAAAAATTGGTATGACTCTTGTCATTATATGAAGCCTCTATGATTTTTGGTGGATTTTTCAAGGAAAAAATCGCAGAAATTCCAGATCTGATGTCAAGCCATGTACAACAGGTTTAATGATTTTTTTTTTCTGCTGTAAAACCTAGACCATTCAGGTCGTTTTTTCAATTTGGGATTGACGGGAAGTGGCCCCGTAATTTTCTGAGCACTGTGCGATTTTTGGGAGAATTTTTTTCTCCCTCTATTTTGTCACCAACCTAGTTTTTTGGGTCTTCCTTTGGTTCTTAACCGTGTGGTAACCTAGTTTTTGGGTCTGGAACCTCGGTTAAAGTGTTGGGGGTCCCTTTTGGTTGGTGAAAAGGTGCCTTGTTAGAATATGGAATCATTTAAGGATTTTCAGATGGTTCCCGACGTGCTCTTAGGAACTACAGATATTTCCAATGGTATGACAACTACTGTTAAACTGGACGGAGCTAATTTTTTAGAGTGGTCTTAGTCTGCTAAACTTACCATTACTGGGGGGGGGTAAACTGGGATTCATCACAGGAAGGGAAGTGAGGCCGAGTCCTGAAGACCTGAAATTTGCAAGGTGGGAACAGGACAACTCCCTTGTTATCATAGCTGATTTGCTCAATGCAACCTCATATTGCCCGAAATTACATGTTTCTTCCATCTGCCAAGGATATCTAGGATAGGGTAGTTGCTACTTATTCCCAAGTTAACAATACTACTAGTGTATCATCTTTGGAGGGAAGCTAGCAGTATGTGTCAAGGGGAGAGATTTGTTGCTATGTATTTCTCTTCTCTATAGTCTATCTGGGAAGAAATGGATCACTTGAAAGCTCTAGTTTGGAAGGATCCTGAAGATGGTGAGCAGTATCGGAAGTACATAGAGGAGAATAGAGTCTTTGATCTTTTGGCTAGCTTAAACCAAGAGTTTGATTTCACCAGGCAACACATTCTTAATGCAGGTTTTGTCTCTCTTGCTACTGCTTACTCTCTTGTACAAGGGGAAGAAAGCTGAAGAACCACCATGATGCAATCCTTTATGAGTGATCGTTCTACCTTTATGTCATCTCAACCCAAGCAAAATACTAGCAAACATCCCATTGTAGAGAAGGTCGAGGATGTTATTTGTGAGTACTATAAGAAGCCAAGACACACTAAAGAAAGGTGCTGGAAGCTCAATTCTCATATAAAACCGGAGAAATACAAAATTGGGAAGAAGGGCAATGCTTACTTGGCTACAGTTGGTAATGATGCTCAACCCTCGGATGTGCTTGACTCCTCTAGTGTGATGGACAAACTCAGGAATATATTCTTGCAGCTAGAGAAGGGTGGTACATCCTCATCTGTTTTGGATTTAGTAATCTATCTAGTTCATATGCCAAGGCAGGTACTGCACTTGCTTGTTCCACCTCCTTTAGCCCATGGATTGTAGACTCTGGGGTTAGTGCCCATATGACTGGTATGCCTTCACATTTTACCTCATATAAGTTAACCCTGGGGAAGGGCAAGATTATTGTTACTGATGGATCTCAAACCCCAATCTCGGGTCAGGGTGAAGTCAGAATCACTAATAACCTTTCTCTTGACTCTGTTCTACATGTGCCCCAACTACAAAAAAATTTATTGTCAGTTAATTCTCTAACAAAATCCCACAATTGCTTAGTGACATTTTTTTCCACCCATTGTGTTTTTCAGGACCTGAGCACGGGGAAGACGATTGGAAGTGGGCATGAAGTGGATGGAGTCTACCTCCTGGATGGACCTTTAGAGCATGGATTGTCAAGCCGGATCGAGTCTTGTTCCAATGAGAAAATGAGTCTTTTGAAATTATGGCATTGTTGCCTTGGTCATATGTTTGTCAATTTTGTCAAATTTTTTGTTTCCAAACTTGTTTGATTTTGTGTCCAAATTGGATTTTGAATGTGAAGTTTGTCATTTATCCAAACAATGTAGAAACACATTTTGCAAGTAGTAAAAGAAGTAATGTTGCTTTACACTTGATCCATACTGATGTTTGGGGCCCATATGCTGTCCCTTGTATGGGGGGGGTTTACAGATATTTCATTCTCTTCGTTGATGACTACAGTCGGTATACTTGGCTTTATTTGAYGAAAAGTAGAGATGAAGTTCCTATGATTGTTCAAAACTTCATGAATATGGTCGAGACAGTTTGAGAAAAGAGTTAAGATAATAAGATCTAACAATGCCTAGTAATACTTTAAACATCACTTGCATAGATTTCTTGAAGACAGGGGCACTATTAACCAAAGTTCATGTAGTCATACTCCACAACAAAATGGGGTGGCTGAAATAAAAAACAAGCATGTGGTTGAGACAGCTGTGTATCTCATTAACAGACTCTCATCAAGGGTCCTTAACCTTCTGTTAGACAGTTTATGTATGCCCTTAGCTTCAATCCGATTTGATGTACTTTTGTTATTTAGTGGAAATAAATAAAGTGCATGTTTGATTCATGTTGTTTGGTTTAATTCTATGCAAAACCCTAA